>JAYEAL010000222.1:0-29730 GCA_036419045.1 Scirpophaga incertulas | reverse complement strand
TTATCTGAAATGGCTTTTGATGGACTTTTATTGGCAGGTAACTGATGTTGTAATGAGTAACTAGGGCTACTATCATTTTAGAATTTTATTTTTATTTTTTTAGAAAAATACATACGGCGCTGTCCAGTACCAGGCGCATGCCACTTGGAATGATAATTAAAAAAACTAAAGAAAATAATTAACATTTTTGTTAAATTGCACACGAAGTCGCGGTTACAGCTAGTTATGAATAGTGCTCGGAATAGGTAGTTTAATTTGACGTACTTGCAGAAAGAGAGTCAATGTAAGCGTAACATGGATAAACCTAAAATAAAATACCGTTTCTTTACGCTTTTATTGTAAAATTTTATGTTTACAACTTATTATTACAATAATAAGCTAAAAGATGAAATACAATTTTGAAAGTTCAATATAATATTTTACAATCTCTGAAAATAGTAAGTTCCCAGGCATACCATACTACTGATGTCACAAAATCGCAAGTACATAAAATAGGGTGACGACCACAACTGATTATGGCCGTTTTTAAACTATAATTATCTGATTTGAGCAATTTATATCCAATGAAAGTATGTCAATATAGAAATTTCAGTTAAATTTTCATTAATATTGTTTTTAGATTACTAACAAATGAGCAATTATTATTTACGTAATTCTAATGAAACGAACACATTACTAGCATTCTCACATTAAATGTAACATTTTTTATAGATAGTATTACTTACAAATGTACAAATAAACTTAATTATACTCGCATACAAATTTGGCGAGTTTACTTAGTTATGACGTCACGATTGCAGTGTTTTTAGTATGGAGCGTTTTTGAGCGACCCGCGACGGCGCCGCAAACATGGCGCTGTATCTTCAGAGTTTCTTGCCTGTTCTTCTCGAGAAGGCTCTCCCAATTTCCGAACAGGTGTCGAGTCAAAATTTTATATTTTTTCTTTTTTTCCTTATTCGTACGTACGGACAAGGTTTTTTTTTTTTTTTTTTATTATTTAAGCTTTTTTTTTGTTTTGTTTGTTGACGTCAATAAGTGCCTGTAAAGGTCTATGTTGAATAAATATTATTTTGATTTTGATTTTTGAGTAATAAATAGGTGCAGGTGTACTGTTGGTTCTACAATATTTCTCAGTTAAAAGAGTACTCTATTATCTATAGAAATTAAAAAATTGTCGTCTACCCAATTAAACTACCTATTCCGAGCATTAGTTATAAATAAAAGATTAAATGATAACTTTCATTAATAATAGAAAAAATATTAACACATGTATTTTGTCTAAGCAATAAGGCCGTCTTTAATTGTATATATAACAAAAAGCAACCAATATCGCAACGGTCTCTGTCAGGAACCCTAATGAGTAACCTAAATGAAAGGACAAGCTAATAATTCTGTGATTTGTTAAATTATATTGATAAAAAATATATATTTACTAATATAATACGTATATATAATACTTAAAACTGAAAGAGACAGAAAATAACTTTCCAAAGCCAAGAAAACATTTATTTATTTATTTATTTATTAAGAAAACCAACAGCGCATTTCACAAATTTCTTATATCTAATTCTTATCACTATCCGTACAGCTAATGACAGGTTTCCCTTATTAAAACAACTAGTGTAGAACGTGTAACTATATCAATATATAATAAATAAATAAAATAATAATTACACAACATTATACACATACTTAAATATGAAGTAAATACACATACCTATCCATAAATATGAAAATAATTACTAAAAATGAATAATTGTATACCTTAAATAAACAACATAATAAATATTATAAAAGTTATATCCTGAACTATTACGAGTATACCCTTCTTTTTTAATTATTTATTTTATCTTATTTTTGTTTTTGTTTTAATAGACTAGTCATGCCATCAAACATATTGTTTTATTTTTGTATCCTTTTACTAAGAATGTTTACTGCTTGGTGCTAACCTTAGCTTTACTGTTATTAAATAAGTCGATTTCCCGAAATGCATCGTTATAAGTCCGCAACAGTCGAGAGACAGGCGCATTGCGACCGTAATTAGTGTTCGTCTTAGGAACTGAAAACAAGGGCGGAGGCCGACGACGACTGCGTTGGGTTGGCACATAATATCTTACACCTTCGACGAGCTCGGCACAGTCCAAGTTAGCCCTCACCATATCATACAAAAAGGGACAGATCCAATACTTTTCGCCTATCTTCGAGTGGAGTCAAACCGTACTGTTCGCATGCTTCCGTGTATGTCTTTGCTTCTGGCTTAGGAAAACGGTACCTTAAATGACGAATAAGTATTCGTTGGAGTCGTTCAAAAGCGTTCCGTATAAATTGTGTATTGAGGGTTCCATACAGGGCTTGCATATTCGAGAATGCTACGAACATAAGCGAAGTAAATTGTTCGTATTGATTTAATATTTTTAAAGGGCTTGCATGTTCTTATTATAAAGCCGAGGTTTTTGAAAGCCCTTGTCCAAAATAATATTTACATGGTCTCTTAGAAGCATTTTTTCGTCAAAATGTACACCCAGATCTCTAATCATAGATGTTCTGCGGATAGGAATGCCGTCAAAATTATAGGGGTAAATTATAGGTTTAGGTTTGCGGGTGAAGGTAATACACTCGCACTTACCTATATTGACAGTAATATTATTTTTTTTGTAATAACTTAATAAGCTGTTCAGATCCGATTGTATCTTGATACAGTCCTGTTCGCCATTTATCTTCATGAATATTTTTTTTGTCATCCGCATACATTAAGTGACGCGCTGATTCAAAACAGGACGTAATGTCTGCCACATACACATTATAGAACAGAGGCCCTAAATGGGATCCTTGAGGTATTCCCGTAGGTATATTGATAAAATCGGATTTATAACCCCACAACAACAGCTTGTGACGATTTTTCAGATACGATGTGACCCACCTTAGCAAACTGCCATGTATTCCCATCCCACCCAATTTTTGGATCAGAATGTCGTGATCCACACGATCGAAAGCTTTTTCAAAATCCGTATAGATCACGTCAATCTGACCACCCTTTTCCATATTAGGTAGAACATAATTTGAGAAACATGCCAAATTAGTAATCGTGGATCGGCCCCTAAGAAAACCGTGTTGAGTATCAGGAATTTCCTTATGTATACTGGATATATAGCATCAAATATAATTTTTTCAAAGATCTTACCAATTGTATTTAATATCGAAATTCCCCTGTAATTTTCGATTTTAGTTTTAGTGCCTTTTTATGTATGGGCACGATGTATGCTTTCTTCCAAATGTTGGGGAACTCGCCATTTTTTAAGGATATATTAAATATGATTGCCAATGGGAGACAAAGACTGTTAGCACAGCTGCGCCAGAAAATCGGAGGTATACCATCGCAACCCGCACCCTTATATGGGTCTAAATGTTTTAACCGTTCAGGGCAGGGGAGCGGAGGCTTGGGGTTCCCGAAAGTGGCTTGATGTTCCGGGGGCTCCCTACATGCCTGAGGAAGGCCATCCCTGAGGTTTTTAGTGGGTAGACCTTCCCCTTCTGGGGAGGAGAGCCCCACATAACCGCCGGCTCGCCACAGCCGGGGTATGCAATTTAATGTATTTTCCTCAGGGGAACAAAAAAAAAAGGTATCTAGACATTATGATATAACAAATTCGTCTAAAAAATTACGAAACACAAAAGGCGACTAATTTCACAAAGTGCCAACCCTATGAATATAAAACCTCCATAGAAAATTGTGTGCGTAAACTTTTTCTTGTTTCATCGAGTAGGTATGATGATTGGGCCGCAGTATATTTGTGTTGATTGTTTTCAAAATTAACGGCAGATCTCTTTGCAAGTCGCCAAGCTAAGTTTATCGAATTAAAGTTTAACTTGACAAGTCAAGTTTGTTTTTTTAATCTAGGAGTTCGTTATAAGATAACGGAAAGTTTGTTTAGTGCTAATATTATCGCGTTGCTTGAAATTAATCCGAATATCTACAGCTGACAAGTTATCAGACTTGGATATTAATAGCAGCTTAATTTGTTAAGCCGTAACTTTGAGATTGAAATAAGGTAGAGTACACACCTTTGGGTTGCTTGTTGGGGCAAATAATAATAATGACTTCATTTGAAAGCAAAGATATATTATTCAAGAAAAGCTTTCCCATGCAGTTATTAAAGTAACATTTTTTTTCCCCCTATGGAGAGGAGAGGCCGAGAATCCTCATGGATAACACCTAATAACTAGGTTTATGCTATTAAAACACGGTGTACTATAATTACTTTTATTTGGAATTATCTACACTTATAATTCGTCACTTATATATATTTAGGTTATCACAAGAGTCACCAAACAACGGAATGCCCACATGGTCGCCTGCATTTATCATTACACCTCGGTTACTCTCAAGTGATAGTCAGTTTAATACTTTCTAGTTTCTAAAACATTTACAGATATAGGACATAATTATCTATATTATCTTAAATTGTGATTAGTATTTTATTTTATGTAAATACATTATAAAGTACGATATTACAAATATCAGTTTAATTGAAACATTATGAGTAACTTCCTATAAAAACTAATACTGATTTTTGGCTTGGCTACTAGCACTTTTGAGCCACAACCATACACTGATTGAGAACACTTTTACAGATTAGTTATATATTAAACTAGCTTTCTGCCCGCGGCTTCGCCCGCGTGGATTTCGGGATTGGGTGTATAGAGGGTTAAGGGTCATAGCTTTTGCCCACGGCTACATATACGCGGAAGTCGGTTTATGGTGCGAAGATTTTATCGCGCTTCCCGTGGGACTATCCGTTTTTCCGAGATAAAAAATGCCGCAAAACTCCTCAAGAATCACTCTATCTATTGATGAAAACCGCATAAAAATCTGTGCAGTAGTTTTTGAGCGAAGCCTTTATTGCGCATCCCGTGGGATCTGTCGATTTTTCCGGGATAAAAAGTAGCCTATGTTACTCGGGGAGAATGTAGCTTTCCAAAGGTGAAAGAATTTTTGAAATCGGTCCAGTAGTTTAAGCGTGAAGAGGTAACAAACAAACAAACAAACAACTTTCGCATTTATAATATTAGTTGGGATAACTGATTATCTACGCGTATAATAAAACATATCTAATACACCAAGTGCCACGGTGGTTACGTTGGACTCCTGACGAATCGAGGTGGCTCGACCCGACAGACCTACCGACTAAACTCAGCTTAAACCGTTGGTCCTAATGACCCTATGGCTCGACGTGATAGGGAAGACCGCACCTCAGGAGAGGCGCAGTCAGCGCTGCCCTATAAAGAGAGCATATGCGCTAGAAGAGGCACGGACGGACACCCAAATGGCCCGGCCTATATTGACTAAGCAGAAGGCTGCCGAGAAAGGGATGGCAAAGGGCTCAGACGCCGCCACTTGCAGGTTTTGAAGGTCCTGCGTTAATTGATTAGGGGGATCACTAAGGACGTGTCGCGGTCTACGAATCCTTTGCCGAGTTTGATTAAATAAATTCGCTGAAGGCGGTGTTGAACTATAAAGTAACACAGGTGCTGACACTATCACCTCTTCAGTGATTGAGAGAACCTTCTCGAGAAGCATATGTCTTCACGTATCAACATATTAAAATAATTAAAAAAGAAATTACAAAAACAAAGATTTTAAAACAAATTAATACAGGAAAACAATAATTAAGAAACTATAATGTATGTATGTAACTAGGTACTTGAGTAAATGTGCGGTGTAAAAGAAAAAATAGTGACGACCTTTTTTTTGTTTCCCTGAGGAAAATACATTAAATTGCATACCCCGGCTGTGGCGAGCCGGCGGTTATGGAAAACCTCAGGGATGGCCTTCCTCAGGCATGTAGGGAGCCACCGGGAACGCCAAGCGACTTCCGGGAACCCCCAGCCTCCGCTCTCCTACCGATACAGGGGAGCTCTCCTCGGGGGAGGCTACAATACTTCCCCCGATCTCCACCATCTACGACGCCCCCGGCCACAGGAGGGACGTGGTCCCTCCCGGGTCGCCGTATCCGCGGGCGCGACTGATGTAGTGACGGCCTCAGGTCAAGGTCACGACGTCAAGGACGAAGGTCAGGTCAAGAGTACCCGTAACCGACGAGCATGAATTAAAATATTAATTAAGTCGAAGAAGCTAGGAAATGTTTTGGATCGTAGCAAGTGCAAAACTGTGATCTCTACCCACCCCTACGGGAGAGAGAGTATGTATTATCATATATATTTGGACTGTATGACTCCACATAAATCTATATAGAATCATACAACACAAAAAACAACATAATTGTTTTAATTTTGTTTTTTTGATATATATTTTTACCGTATCTGCACTATACTTACTTATTCGGCGTCATATTGAGTTATTTGTCCTTTTGTAGCGAACATACTTAATACAAATTTAAAACTATTGTCAGAACTGGACCAAATCAAAATTGGACCACACGAAAAGCATAAGCTTTAAAAAAATAGAATCATCGAAATAGATCAGTCGAAAACTCAGAAGTAACAATCATAAAAAATGCAGTCGAATTGAGAATCTCTTCCCTTTAGAATTCGGTTAAAATTATATATTACTAGCGGACCCGACAGACTTCGTCCTGTCAAAAAGATTTGTACAGTGGCAGTTTTTTGTTCCTAATTATTTTATAGATAATGCCGCATAGCCAACCAAATCGCAAAAAAAGTTTAAATGACCTATTACATTTTGTGGCTATTCAATTTTGGAACGTGACATTAAATCCTCCAACGATGTATTCTGTGCTCCAACGCACGCACACACACTGTTTTGATAGATATGATTGAATTTCAACTATATGTAGCGATAATAAAGCGCAAATTGACTCTTTGATGTTAGGAACGCACCTTCATTGCTTAGACAATAGTGAGTGCTTGCAATATGAACTTATACAATAACATTTTTCTCGTGGGAGAGCCATGCTTCGGCACGAATGGGCCGGCTCGACCGGAGTAATACCACGGCCTCACAGAAAACCGGTGTAAAATAGCGCTTGCGCTGTGTTTCACCGAGTGAGTGAGGTTACCGGAGGCCCAATCCCCCCCCCCCCTTTTTTTTTAATGGCGCAGTTTAATAAAAAAAATTTGCTACCCCAGGAGGGTACCAACTGCGCTAGCAGCGTTGGAGAATCCCTCTCCGGACGTCCGTTCTCAGGACGTATCGCACTTGAGCCCGGAGGCCCGGGCTGCCCCGCGTATTCTGGGGGGGGCAAAACAGCGCTCCATAATTTCTGGGGTAAGAGCAGATCGCATAAGGCACCCCCTACCACACTAGCAGTGGACTTCTGTAACATCAGGGGATTACACTCAAACCTCAATGCTGTTCACCACCACCTCGAAACGGCTTCACCGGCCTTGCTCTTTTTGACTGAGACCCAGATATCGCCCCCAGCGGACACATCGTACCTTGCATACCCTGGGTACGGACTGGAACACTCCTTTATACCTAAGGCCGGAGTGTGCGTGTACGTAAGGGACGATGTCAGCTATCGACGCCTCGGCAATCTTGGCAGTAAGGACCTCTCCATCTTATGGCTACGTGTAGACAGCGACGACCATCCCCGCGTCTATGCATGCCTTTATAGGTCCCATAGCGGGGATTCAGAAACGAACCGACTCATCGAGCACGTCCAAATGGCTACAGACTTTGTGCAGCAGCAGATCCCTTCCGCAGAGACTGTACTGCTCGGCGACTTTAACGCCCATCACACTGAATGGCTTAGTTCAAGCAGTACCGATCATGCGGGGAGATCTGTTCATGAATTCGCCCTGGCATATGGCCTGACACAGCTGGTTTCCTCGCCGACGCGAATCCCAGATGTGGAGAGCCACGAACCTTCCCTTTTAGACCTTCTGCTGACTTCTCATCCGGAGGGCTACCGTGTCTCTGTGGACGCTCCACTTGGCTCCTCGGATCACTGCCTTGTACGGAGTACAGTGCCACTCACAAGTTCGCCGCGACCGCGGGTTGCAGGCAGCCGTCATGTGTGGCACTATAAGTCAGCAGATTGGGATGGGATGCGGTCCTTTTTTGCGTCCTATCCATGGAGGCGGGTTTGCCTCGCGGAGAGTGATCCGAACGTCGTTGCTGACTTAGTTACTGACGTGGTGCTGCAGGGTATGGAACTCTTCATTCCGTCATCTGCAGTCCCTGTTGGTGGTAGGTCTAGGCCCTGGTTTGGTATATCCTCCAAAAAAGCTTCTCGCAGGAAGCGGGAGGCATACCAAGCTTGGGTCAAAGCTGCGACGGCGCGAGACATCAATGCCATCACTCTAAAAAAAGAGTATAACTTTGCCTCCAGGTCACTCAAGAGGGATATTGCCAGGGCGAAGTCGGAGCACATCAGTAGAATTGGCGAGAGACTGGGACGTCTTCCTTCGGGGACTCGTGCTTTTTGGTCTCTCGCCAAGGCTATTGAGGGAAATTTTTGTAAGCCATCCTTTCCTCCCATTCACGCGGGAAATGATTCGTTGGCCCATGACGCAAAGGAGAAAGCCGATCTTCTGGGCAAAATCTTTGCGTCCAACTCGACGTTGGATGACAGGGGACAAACGCCACCATCAATAACTCGGTGTGTGTCTTCTATGCCGGATATCCGGTTCCACCAAAGCTCAGTGCGTTTAGCGCTTTTTTCCCTGGATATCCACAAGTCGAGTGGGCCTGATGGTATTCCTCCTGTCGTGTTGAAGACGTGCGCTCCAGAGTTGGCACCTGTTTTGACGCGTCTTTTTCGGCTCTCTTATTCTTCTGGCGTCGTCCCAATCTCATGGAAGACAGCTTTAGTGCACCCGATCCCTAAAAAAGGCGACCGCTCTAATCCGTCCAACTATAGGCCTATAGCTATAACCCCCCTTTTCTCGAAGATAATGGAGTCCATTATCAACCGCCAGCTCCTTGGGTACCTAGAGGATCGCCAGCTGCTTAGCGACCAACAATACGGTTTCCGTAGAGGTCGTTCGGCTGGTGATCTTCTGGTGTACCTTACGCATCGTTGGGCACAGGCGATCGAGACAAGGGGAGAAGCTTTAGCGGTTAGTTTGGACATAGCGAAAGCTTTCGATCGGGTATGGCACAAAGCGCTTGTTACAAAACTTCCTTCCTATGGGCTTCCCGAGAAATTATGCGGATGGGTCACCAACTTCTTATCAGACAGAAGCATAAAGGTAGTAGTCGACGGTCAATGCTCTGACTTGTTGTCTGTGAATGCTGGTGTTCCTCAAGGCTGTGTGTTGTCGCCTACTTTATTCCTTCTGCATATTAATGATTTGTTGCAAATCAGCGGCATTCATTGTTATGCAGATGATAGCACGGGTGACACATTTTATACCGGCCGAGCCAATATTTCTCGGGAAAACGTCATCGAGAGTCGAAACAAACTTGTGTCTGAAATTGAGACTTCTTTAAAGAAAGTCTCAGATTGGGGTAGACTTAATTTGGTCCAATTTAACCCCACAAAGACTCAAGTCTGCGCGTTCACAGCAAAAAAGCTCCCGTTTATCGTGTCTCCTCGTTTTGAGAGCACTCCCTTAACCGCCTCAGCCAAAATTGGGATTCTTGGTGTCGACATATCGAGCGTAGTTCAGTTCCGTGGTCACTTAGAGGGTAAGGCTAAACTAGCCTCGAAGAAGCTTGGTGTGCTCAATAGATCGAGGCGGTATTTCACACCGGCCCACCGTCTGCAACTTTATAAGGCACAGGTCCGGCCTCATATGGAATACTGTTCTCATCTTTGGGCAGGGGCGCCCCAATACCAGCTTCTCCCTCTAGACCGGATTCAACGGAGAGCGATTCGCATCGTCGACCACCAGGAAACTTCAAGTCGGCTTGACCCTTTGGCATTGCGTAGAGATGTAGCTTCTCTCTGCATACTCTATCGCATTTACTACGGAGAATGCTCAGAGGAATTATTTGGACTAATCCCTGCAAGTACTTTCCGACATCGTTCCACGCGACAAACCTTCCATCCTCACCATCTCAATACTTGGCAGTCCACCACTGTGCGTTTCTCTAGAAACTTTCTGCCTCGCACAGCTAAACTGTGGAATGAATTGTCGCCTGCAGTGTTTCCGAGGCGTTACGATATCCAAACCTTCAAGAAAAGAGCGTACTCCCATTTAAAAGGCCGGCAACGCGCTTGTGACTCCTCTGGTGTTGCGGGCGTTCATGGGCGGCGGTAATTGCTTACCATCGGGTGATCCGTCTGCTCGTTTGCCCCCTATCACATAAAAAAAAAAAAAAAAAAAAAAACAATAAAGCTCAATTCGACTGTACGTTTTAGTTAGAAAACGTTTGCATGGGAAAAATAAAAGGCTGTTTTTAGGGTATTTCCGATAATTATTCGAATTTTCCTCATTGTAAAAACCTCCTTGAACTTAAACAAACATTAACAAAAAAGAATTGCCAAATTGGTCCAGGCGTTGTTGAGTTATGAGCTTACCAACACATTTTGCGATTATTTTTATTATATATAGAGTATATCTTACATTTTGAAAAATAAAAGGCCTTTATTACATATACAATTTATATTTATCTGTAGGTAAAGAAACGTGGCCGCGTGTTTGCATATAGGGAATTTCCGTATATCTCATAACAATACATATGTTTTCCCAATATATATACATATATACTATAATTACAACCTTCATGTTGATACCAGTTGATATGTCAGTACGAAACGTCAATCGACATAAAGTCAAAGATTCAAAACTATTATAATACTACAAAAATACTTTTATTAATTTAAATAATATAATGAAACCTATGCAGTGGTCGTATGGAAATAACAAACCGGTATCTGATAAATTCTTTAATAATTGGTTAATCACAACTGATATAGCGACAATACAATATAATTTTACTAATTTCGCTCAGCAACCGGCAGAGTTACCCTCTACGAGTATCGGTTCGAGACTGACGCCGATTGATATCGTGCGCGGCTTTATATAGGCTGGCAGGCAGCTACGGCTATCCCCACCCTGCCACGACGGCCGTCGTGGCAGCGTGGGCGATGTCGTAATGGCATGGCTGGCTGTTACGCGGCTCGGCGGCGAATGTTGCGTTACATAATGGCATGGCTGGCTGTTACGCGGCTCGGCGGCGGATGTTGCGTTACATTCGGCCATCCTGTAACAATTGCTCCCGCAATGGGAACACAAAACCTTGTTAGCTCTCAAGTAGGTCTATTAGGTCTTCAGTTTCTAATTGTTCGTCCGTACTGCTAGCACTATCAGAGGCAGGGACTACGCTACGGTAAGGTCTCAAAGAATCAGATGCCACAAGACCAATGAAACTTTTGTACCCTCGAATTCCCTTTATACTCCTGATGCGATACCTATCATTGCCTACCACTTTAGTAATTATATAGGGGCCTGAATATAAGTCGTCTAATTTGGTGTTAACTTTACTCGCAGTACTCGTGGGAGCTTGTTTCCAGAGTACTAAGTCTCCCTTTTTATACACAACACTATCCTTGCGCCGTTTGTCGAAATTACGCTTCATCTTAATACTTGCCCTCTTTATTTTTGCGGTAGCTTTAGAACGTCTGGTTTGCACGGGTTCTGATAATTTTCCCGGTATAGAGACATCGCATATAGACCTCCCCAAACTAGAAAACATTAAGTCATAAGGCTTAGAGCCCGTAGTGTCGTTTCGCGTGTTATTGATACCCCATATAACATCAGGTAAGGTGTTATCCCAGTTGTTAGCTCTACTGCCAGAATCTGATATTCGTAATGCATCTAATAGTGTTCGATTTGTTCGCTCTACTTGCCCATTGGCTCGTGGGCAGGCAATAGCATTAAGGATGTGTCGGAACTGCTTCTCTGTCGCAAATCGTTTGAAATATCTACTAGTGAAGGCCTTGCCATGGTCAGTCACTACTCGATCGGGATAGCCAAATAGACTGAAAGCCTTTTTAAGTAAGCGAATAGTTTCGATAGAATTTACTGTTCGCGAAGGTTCTGCAATAACGAATTTGGTAAACGAATCAGTTATAACAAGTATATACTGATACCCCTTTTTAGAGCGACAGAAAGGCCCTAGGTGGTCAATGTGCACCATTTTCATCGGTTCAGAAGGTTTAGGTATAGGATTTAACTTTCCCTGTTTCCTACCGTATTCCCCTTTACCATACGCACAGTGTAGGCAAGCAGATACGTATTTTCTGGTAAACCGGGACATCTTTGGAAACCAAAAATCATTTTTAATCAATTCTAAGCAACGATTGTACCCTACATGGCCTATCTGGTCATGGTGCATCTGTACTATCTTCCACCTAGCCATCCCTGGGACTACTAAACGATTGCCATCTAACGTTTTACGATATAACCGATCTTCAATAATTACATAATTATTAACGATATGATCATCGGCACGGTCCGCTTTTAATAAGTCAATAATTTGCCTAAGCTTTTCGTCCTGATACTGTACAGTATAAAACCAATCATCTATTTCCAACCTTAGCACATTATTAACATCAATAGGATTTCTGCTAAGAGCGTCGACGTGCTTCATGCGCTCTCCCGGCCTATACTCAATACTAATGTCGTAGTCTTGGATTTGCAACCACCACCGAGCTATTCGTGGTATCAAATCACGTTTTGTTAATGTAGCCCGTACGGCGGCGCAGTCTGTAACTACCCTTACGTGTAGCCCGGTAATATAAACTCGAAACCTACGTAAGGACTCGACTACAGCTAAGGTCTCTAACTCATAGCTATGGTAAACGCTCTCTTCCTTAGTAGTTACGCGGCTGAAATACATAACCGGTCGCAGCGTTCCGTCCTTTTGCTTTTGTAACAAGATCCCGGCAATTCCTAATTTACAGGCATCGGTATGTATCTCAGTGGGCAAAGTGCGGTCGTATATAGCTAATACTGGCTTCGTACATAGTCTTGTTTTCAGTTCCTGAAAAGCGTGATTTTGTTCGTCTCCCCAATGAAAACTTACATGTTTTTTTGTTAATTCGGTAAGTGGGCGGGCTAAAATGGCAAACTTAAAAACGAATTTTCTAAAATAACTACACAAACCTATAAATTGGCGTACTTCATGTACATTTTGAGGAGTTTTGAATTGAGATACTGCGGCTAATTTTGAGTTACCCGGTTGTATGCTGTCAGGTGAAATTTCATGACCCAAATATGATATTTTATTTTGCAAAAATGAACACTTGTTCATATTCAGTTTCAAGTTTTCGGATTTTAGTTTGTTAAGCACCAATTCCAAAAGTTGGAGCCCGGATTCTACATCGACTGATGGCAAAAGTAAATCATCGAGGAAAGCCAGTACTAGGGGATTGTCATGCCCTGATCCTAATCCCCCTGATCCTGATCCTAAGGAATCGACAATTTTATTTATTAAACGCATAAAAACCGACGGAGCATTGGCAAGACCGAATGGAATACGTTTATACTCATAATGACCTTGTTGAGTAACAAAAGCAGTCTTGTAGGTATCTTCCGAACGAATATTTAGCTGATGGTAGCCCTGGGCCATGTCGAGGCTTGTAAAATATCTCTTGCCGGCTAATTTAGACACTTGGTCATCAATGTTTGGCAGTGGATACCTATCACGAATAGTAACGGCATTTAACGCGCGGTAGTCAACACATAATCGACTATCGCCGTTCTTTTTCTTAACTAGAATTACAGGGGACGCATATTCAGATTCAGACTCTTTTATAATACCTGCACTAAGTAACTCACTCACTTTAGTGTTAACTATCGACTGTTCATTATGCGATAAGCGATATGGACGGTGAAAAATAGGCTGGTCACTATTTAGTCGTATTTTCATTTCAATGAGGCTTGAACATCCTAATTCGGAGGTGTTACGGGCAAAGCTATTCTTATAACGTAGCAAAATATTAATTAATTCACTATTTTCATGCTCATTTATGGGCCCTACCTTAATATTAATTATGGGAACACCCCCTATACTCAAGTTAGTGGCAAGGCTAGTGGTAAATATATGTCTTGGCAAATGTTCACAATTGGCAGTGGCCTTTTGGCTAACCTGGCTAGTTGGCTGATGATCCTGATGCTGACCGGCTGAAGTAGACCCAGGTGATGACTCCACGGCGACAGTAACGGCATCGCGGCGTGATGCGCAGCTTTGATGACGCTCGGCTCGCACCAACGTTTCACCCTTTTCCCATACGATGTCCTGGATACCCGTGTTGATTATCTTGATGTATCCTTCCTGGCCCTGCAGTATTGTCGCAGGTATGGAGTAGGATATACCTTCCATCTCGAAGTGTCGTACCGGTGTGATGACGTCGTAACCTTGGTCGTTACCCAAAATATGCACCTTGATAATTGAAATTCCTGGTGGCAGGGACTCCTTATCAGCAACGATCACCTTATACTGAATATCTTCTTCTACCACTTGTATTTCTTTCAAGAAGTCGGCGTCACTTTTCAGCATGGCTTTTCCACTATGCACCACTAAAGAAACTCCTTCCTTATTAATTATTGGCTGGCCAATCAGTAAGTTAACGCCGTTCATATTAATGTCGGTCAGAAAAGCGGTACATTTCATCTCGATTCCGTCGATTTCCAGATTGAGCTCAACCTTACCACGGCTTGTTATGAATCCACCAGAAAATCCTCGCAATACCACGCTGGTGCTTTTTACCTCCAAATTCAGTAGATCAGATACTTGCGTGGTGAGAACGTTAACCTGGCTCCCTGTATCAATGTACGCCTTGACGTAGATACCGTTCACTTTTACCCTCTTTTTATACACGTCATTATAATTTTGTATAAGTTTAATCTCCATAACTGTATTCGATGCAGAAGAAGAAACCTTGGCATTCGATGGACATTTTGGAGCTATGTGACCCTTAAGGCCACATTTAAAACACGACCGTTGGTCCGGTAATGGGCAAAAGCGAACTAGGTGGCCAGTTTTCTTACAGCGTGGACATGGTTCAATTTCCGGGTTAACTATTTGTCTCCTCTCAGTAGGTGGCTTGGTGATGGCAAGATCTCTGCTGCTGGTACGGCTTTCACTTTGTGGCATGCGGTAGTCGTCAAATGCACACAAAAATCCTTCATATAGTTCGTCTGGGCGCTCACATTGAAACGCTCTCGCATTCGACTGCAATGCGTAGGGTAGACCGCGTATTATGCAAGACACTGTGGCTGAATCTGTTAGTTTACACCTAAAGCACATAGCGATTTTATCCTGATAGTATTTGGTCATACTTTCGGCGGGTAGTTTCTTCCTGTTAAGCATTTCTTCGAGCATGTTAGCGTAGTCACGATGTTTTGGGAAAGCTCTTAACAACATCTGTTTCCACTCGTCCCAAGAATAGTCATAGTCGTCGAGTCGGTTGAACCATTTTCTAGCTTGGCCGCGTAACTTATCTTGAAGGTAGAATGACTTTGTTTTTTTGTCCCATCCATGTATTTCTCCTAATTGGTCAATCTTTTTCAACCAGCTTCTCACAGTGCAGTCTTCGCTGTCCGGGTCAAATTCCGGGATCAAGGAAGCGGCACGATGTTCCTTGTGGCGTGATGATGGCGGTGATTCTTCATGGAGATCACGAACGGCTCTGTCAACTTCTTGGGCCAATAACCTCTTTAGTAATTTCTTAGCCGGGGGTGAAGATTCTTCCTTTTCACTGTCACTTGGCTGGTCACGGTCTTCAGATGGGCGAAGTGGACCCATGTAGGGCGATGCGCGCCGCTTCATTATAAATGTTTGTATGTACGTACCACTTCTGATTTGAAACCTATGCAGTGGTCGTATGGAAATAACAAACCGGTATCTGATAAATTCTTTAATAATTGGTTAATCACAACTGATATAGCGACAATACAATATAATTTTACTAATTTCGCTCAGCAACCGGCAGAGTTACCCTCTACGAGTATCGGTTCGAGACTGACGCCGATTGATATCGTGCGCGGCTTTATATAGGCTGGCAGGCAGCTACGGCTATCCCCACCCTGCCACGACGGCCGTCGTGGCAGCGTGGGCGATGTCGTAATGGCATGGCTGGCTGTTACGCGGCTCGGCGGCGAATGTTGCGTTACATAATGGCATGGCTGGCTGTTACGCGGCTCGGCGGCGGATGTTGCGTTACAATAAAAACATTAAGTGTCGTTTCTCTTATTTTCAGGTGAGATATTTAATTTTTTTTTATGTGATAAGGGGCAAACGAGCAGACGGATCACCCGATGGTAAGCAATTACCGCCGCCCATGAACGCCCGCAACACCAGAGGAGTCACAAGCGCGTTGCCGGCCTTTTAAATGGGAGTACGCTCTTTCCTTGAAAGTTTGGATATCGTAACGGCTCGGAAACACTGCAGGCGACAATTCATTCCACAGTTTAGCTGTGCGAGGCAGAAAGTTTCTAGAGAAACGCACAGTGGTGGACTGCCAAGTATTGAGATGGTGAGGATGGAAGGTTTGTCGCGTGGAACGATGTCGGAAAGTAGCAGCAGGGATCAGTCCAAACAATTCCTCCGAGCACTCTCCGTAGTAAATGCGATAGAGTATGCAGAGAGAAGCTACATCTCTACGCAATGCCAAAGGGTCAAGCCGACTTGAAATTTCCTGGTGGTCGACGATGCGAATCGCTCTCCGTTGAATCCGGTCTAGAGGGAGAAGCTGGTATTGGGGCGCCCCTGCCAAAGATGAGAACAGTATTCCATATGAGGCCGGACCTGTGCCTTATAAAGTTGCAGACGGTGGGCCGGTGTGAAATACTATAACAATATTAAATATTTAAATTTAATATTGTTTTTCTTTTTTAATTAAATTTGTATTATTCAATAAAACTCTTATTTTCAGAGCAACGCACGTTTTTTTTAATGTACCAATATATAAGTGAGACACACACACACATTGTCCCATAAATACAATGTTACGGGGGAGCTCGGTATAAAAATAATATAGCGAAATACGAACATGACACGTTTTCTATAATCCCATTTATGTATTTGCATATTCACAACGTAAAAACAAAAACGTCCCAGGGACTCGCAGCGTTTTCAATACAGGGTTCTGTAGTGCGCACAGAATTGTGCACGTTTATGAAACTGAGCGCACGACAAATCAAAGAGGTGTGACGGTGTCGCATCTAGCCGCAGTTATTTTAATTATGAAAGCTAGGCGAGGTGAAATCAAAGCGCGCTGTCTCGTATCGTGCGTTTTCACATTTCAGCCCCGTTTTGTCTTGTGCGTTTTTAATTATAATAACGCACCCTTCGCTCGTGGGGTTGACTTTTTCTATTCCGCGGATTTTATCTATGCATGGTATTAAGCTGACATTTTCTTTAAAAACACTATATGAATATATTAAAACAAAACAGTTACGTTAATTACCGCCATATTCTTGCTTAATCTACCAAAGTCTTTATTCGTGCGTGTCGTCGTCAAAATGAAACATGACCTTTTTCCCCTTCTGTATTTATATATGTATATATATGTGTCTATCCGTTACCCTAGAACCCTTAACACAAGCCTTACAAAACCTACTTTCGGCTAGGTTAATTACCGTGAGTGTAAGAAATTATTTATTTTATTTTTTTATTTATTTTTAAGTATTTATTGCTAAGTTTCGGCGCAGCAACCTTACCAATGATTCAATGCGTTTCCTGTTTGTCGCTAATAAATTAGATACTATTTCGTTGCTCAAAATAAATAAATTGGTTTCTTCTGGGATCTACTTATAATATGTTTAGGGTACTTCCCTCTATATTAGAAAAGATCTAAAAGCATATAAGTAACTATGATAGCTTATGCATTAAATAGTCGTGTTTAAGTACCATCATGTTTAAGTACATAAAATAACAAAAATAATATAAAAATTAGTTTCAAAGTATTCATTTTTTTAATCTATACGTAAAACAAGAGCGAAACGTAGGCCGCCATGTCGTGACGTCATAAGGTACTGTAAACTTATGCGTGTCAATGTCATTATGAATCATAGTACCTACGTATAAAGCCGCAAAACAATAAAAAAAGAAGTTTGTAGTTGCTTTTTTAATGTAAGAGAACGTTATAAATACGTAAGTTAAATTGAAATCGCACGTGAATCACACTATGGAAAACAGTTTTGTAAAAGGAGATAGTAGGTACGAATTTACCAAAAATAAATGCATTAATGGTCGGAAAACATTAAAACATCGATGTCAGTATTACTATTTTTATTATTATTACTTTATTAGTTGTTTATATATAAAAGATAATAACTCATTTTTAAATTATGAATATAATAATACATAGCATCAAACATAAAGCTTTGTTTATTATTTACATGCCGTATTGACGTCATCGCTACAGAGTAACAACTCGTGCGGCGCCTTCGCCTAATTACGCGCGAAATTTGAAAATATTAATTTTTAATGCAATTTTTATAGTACTTAGCGAGTGTATAAATTTTTATATTTTTAGTATATGGTTTACTGACACGCAAGGATCAAATTAAGATTCTTTTCAAAAAAGAGGTTAATTCCCTATTAAGTGGGAACTTTACAGGTAAGTGATTAGATATTTTATGTATAGTCTTAAAGTAAACAGTTTGCTTCCCGAATATACATAAATGCATAAATTAAAAATAAAATTATGAAACTAGTTATTTATTAAAATATCACTATCCCGCCATCTTCTACAGTTGACAGCTTACGTCAATAGGCTTGTATCCACTATGAACAAATCTGATGCGTTAGATTGCATAACTATTAAGATGATCATTTAATTATGAAAAAACAAAGTTTTATAAAATAATAACTTTTGATTATTTATATTTTTATAAAATAAAATTGCACAAAATAAGCCATAAGTCACGTGACAGCAAACACCAATTAAAAAGTGTTACGTCACGCCGTGCGAAACGTCAAAGTCAAAATGTCATTCCCAAGTGTCTTGTGGAAGTGCGAAAAAGAATGGGCATCATTCCTTCTCGCGAGTGTCAGCCACTTTTTACGTAGGTATCTGCTGATTGTTTGGCACGTATATAAATAATTTTTTTGGTGTTTTTATACTTGTGCTTGTACACTGGGGCACTATGCAGTACTTGTAATACGATGAATCCATTTTTTATCAAAATAACTTCACAATACCGAATATTCCGATACTAAAACAGCTGTGTTTTGCACGGCGTGACGTCATTCAAGACGCCATGACAGTCATGAGCGTTTTTGATGACTAATGTCAAATATTTAATTAAATGCAAAATTATTCTTATAAATAAGCATTTTTTTTCAAAAATAATAATTATTTTGTATAGAATAGGCATCAAGGTATATTAGTATCTAACTACTGAAATTTAGGCAACAAGCCTATTCTTTAACTAATAATCAATGTGAAGTACGCGCGAGTCAGTCAGTTTTGAATAAAGAAACTAATCTGTACTAAGTAACTAGACTGGCTGAATCGTTATAGTGTATTAAACACAGCAACAGCCGTTAACAACCTCCCCGGCCACTTGTCCGACGATTTGTGCATTGCAAATGGCGGCACGGTCCAGAATACGACCTAGGGGAGCAATAACTGGTTACCGCTTGGTTTTACCGACATTCGGACCTGTTGAGTTTGGTCAGGCAGGTCGTATCAATCTTTTAATTGTAATCGTATTTTTTTTATCTGATATTTACAACGTCATTGCTTAATTTGACTGTTTTCGCGATAATCTAATTAGACCGGCAAAAGTCCAAAAACCCATGTCACTCAGTAAAAACATCTGTCAAATTTTCCGATGGTCAATCTTAGCTATCAAAGTTTGTTTATCAAGAGTTCCAGGGTCCCACTCCAGTTCTTCCACTTCAAAAACAATTGAGTATTGAGTAACTTAATGGTCGTAAAAATAAACGGTCTTGTCCTTTGGTTGTATATTTCCATATCCTGTTGCATTTGAAATCTTGTAAAATAGATAAAAACGATTTGTGCGAAAAATTATATTAAAAAAAAATATCCCCGTAGGCATAATATTTAAGGAATATCTAATAGATGTGGAGATAGTTGAAGGGATGGAGAGTAACATAGGCTACTTTTTATCCCGGAAAAATCAACAGATCCCGTAGGATGAGCGATAAAGACTATTCAAAAACTATTGTTCGGATTTTCCTGCAGTTTTCATCAATAGACAGTGATTCTTGAAGAAGGTTCTAGGCTATGATGTATCCCAGAAAAATCGATAAATCCCACGGAAGGTGAAATAAAGGCATCGCTCAAAAACTACTGCACAGATTTTCATGCGGTTTTCATCAATAGATAGAGTGATTCTTGAGCAAGGATTTGCGGTATTTTTTATCTCGGAAAAACGGATAGTCCCACGGGAAGCGCAATAAAACCTTCGCGCCATAAACCGCGTATATGAAAGCTATGATTCTTAATCCTCTATAGACCCAATCCCGAAATCCACGCGGGCGAAGCCGCGGGCAGAAAGCTAGTATCTAAAATATTCTTCATTTATTTTAAAAAAAGATTAATCAATATTTCTTACATTCATACCATAAGCCTATCCCAAAGTAAGTATGTTTTTTGTAATGATTTCGATTTGTTTTTCTTATTTTGAACACTTCCAATTTTTCTCTTGGTTTTCAAAAAATAAGGCGACTATTTAAATTATAATGTTTAATTACTGTTGGTATTACAATGTTAGTTGAATATGTTAATGGACGAATTCGAAGAACAAAGAGAGCTCTTCTTTTTTTTCCACAGGAGAGGAGGCTGAGAATCCATCATGGATACCAACGCAACAGGCAAGCAGGGATGCGTTGATTATGTCGGACTCCTGGTGAATCGAGGCAGCTCGACCCACCAGACCTACCGACTAAACTCAGCCTAAGCCGTTGGTCCTAATGACCCTACTGGCTTTTTTGAAGAGGGCCGCACCTCAGGAGAGGCACGGTTAGCACTGCCCCATGGGGAGGGCATAAGCGCTAGAAGAAGGCACGGTTCACCAAAGTGGGACCGGCCTGTATTGACGGGAACCTACACGTGGCTAAGCAGAAGGCTGCCGAATAGGGGGTGACAAAGGAGGCGACGGCTCAGACGCCGCCGCTTGCAGGTCTAGAAGTTCCTGCGTGAGTTGGTTAGGGGGGTCGCTAAGGACATGTCGTGGTCTACGTGTCCTCTGCCAATATGGACTGATATCCTGGAATGGATCCGCTGAAGGCGGTGTTGATGGGTAGAGCTCTTCTTCGGGTGTGGCTGCTTGTATAGCCTTAAGCTACTAACTAGCGCCCTCTGGGTCGGTTACTTCATAACTTCGCATGTTTGGTTAGATCTGATGGCGCGCAAACACACTGTAAGACTTGTGATATAGAATCTATAGTAACAGATAGACATAGAGATATTTATCATACATAGATATTTTTGAAAGATTCCACTCTCCTCTATTTCGACACTCGCTCCCATCTTATGTCATCTATCATCATATATCGTCATTCACAAAGTCCATCCATCTTTTATTAAAGAAATAATAAATATTAAATTAAGGCGAAAACACTCGTATTCGTCACGCAAACATCTGCCCTAACCGTTCCTCTAACCCGGCACCTCAGAGAAGGCAACTCGAAACCCAGAGGTCACTTGGCTGCTTCATATGTTATTCAGGTCATAATAATAATTCGTTTCAGCAGCGGCAAGGCGGAACCCGATCACATTAACAGCTCGGAATCAATTCCAGAATGACACATTGCAGCGTTCCCCGTTACCGTGGACAATTTCATTAGCGGCGGTGTCACTCGTGTTATCGGGCACCGCATAAATCAGGTCGGAGCGTTGGTTGGTCTCGCGGCTCTTATTCTGGTGCAACAGCAAAACTGCCAAGTGCGAAAGGTAGATTTTGGAAGAATAAGCTGAAACACCGGATAAGACATCTATTTCAACTTTAAAGTTCTGTTGTTAAAAAGTGTGCATTGAATATTTTTCTTCAGAAAATGAGCTAGACCTACTTAAGGTCTGCGATTTGAAACTTCAGAGCCCTAGCGGCGATTTTTGTTGTCGAACTTTTTCTGAAACTTGTATTGTCGTGATCAGCTCGTCAAGAAGAACAATACTATCGAAAATTTGGAGTCGATCGCCGCTCGCGAAACTGCCATATAAAGTGTGCCATGTACTTAAGATTTTTTTATTATATCCGTCAAATTTAAGTAATTATAGGAGACAAAACGAATTTATTATTGCACATAAAAATTTCACAGGAAATAACATTAAATATAAAATATGTACATAGGTGGACTTATCCCTAATAGTGATTTCTTCCAGCCAACCTAACTGGGGATTTGGTCATAAAATTGCGGATACTACTTAAAATGCAATCAACAAAGTATAGAAAATTTACACTACACAAAACAAAGCAAAACTAATTACTTTCCTTAAAAAATACTAACTACATCTATTACTATAAATACATAAATAACAGTATCTATAACAATAATATATATTAATAATCATATAATATATATATACATCTAACAATCTATAAATATATATACATATTAACATACCTACAATATAAACATGACTAATTAATTGTTCGACTCAAGTTGCGATAAAAAATGCTCTTTCAGTCTAACTTTGAAGGTTTCCACAGATCGACTATCACGAATACTCTCAGGCAACTTATTCCACAGGCGTGCCGCAGTAATAGTAAACGACTTAAAGAAAAATTTTGAATTGGAAGTTCGCTGCTCCAAGGTTTGGGTGACACATGTGCGTCTAGGATATGGTCTTTCGGGCAAGGAAAAGAAACGTGAGCGAAGGTAATCGGGAAATTTTGGGTTATTGAGCACTTTGTATAGAAATGTGAGTATGTGCAAGTCATGTCTTTGCCTTATTGGGAGCCATCCAAGTCGTGCCCTATATTCCGATACATGGTCATACTTCCGCAAGCCGTAGATGAATTTGATCTATACTATATTTATTTTACTATATTTATTTTACTATACATATATTAATGATGCAATGTATATAAAAAGTGAGCACTCTTTGTGATTAATCCGAGATATAGAGATCCCATGTGAAGAAAAATAATAATAGAGAAACTCACCCGTAAATAAGTCGATTGGTACAAAAATACGACCCTGTGAAGATGCAGAGTTATCGGTCGCTTGGTGGGTAATTGTTCGGCGAAATAACCTTTTTTGAGTGAAATTCAGGAGCACGGTGTTCGACTAATGTCAGGTGAGGACCGGCGGATCTCCGACGATTTATGTGGCTCTATTGCCTCAGATGAGAGCCACACAATGATCGATCGCACCCATTTGATCTGGGCGTGTGGACATTGTGATCGCTATCGACACATATTCGCCGCCACATTTATGATAAAAGCAGAAAGAATTCTTTATATTTGAAGAGTTATATTTGGTAGTTTAGGTGACATAGTGAAGTAATATACATTTTACTATGTATGATTAAGTATAAAAATTTAAAAATAAAAATATTTTTTTTAAATACAAGCTTTTATTAAATGTGCTAAAAAAAACAAAATAAACTTTTACAGATAAAAGCTTGTCGCGAGATTTACTTACTTATAGAACACTTTTACTTCAGTGTACTTAATGCCATGGGCATTCTCTGAAAGTCAACCTTAGGGTGATAAATAATGAAGCAGATGCTTAAAGAAAACAAATCACAAATAGGTTATCAAATAATTTATATCTGCTTATCTAATACATAGAGATATAAGAACGTCGGTGGCGCAGTCGTCTCGGCACTAGTCTAAGAATCAGCTGATTGTTGAAGCCCAGGGTCGATCCTGCCAACCAATGTATTTTTCGTTTATCGTATTTCATATGTACATTGATCTATCGCTTCTTTTCTTTTTTAGTTGCGCCGAGGAAAATGCATGAAATTGCACACCCCGAGAACCGGTGGTTATGTGGAGCTCTCCTCCCTAGAAGGGGATCCCACTAAAAACCTCAGCGATCCCCCCCTTACGCCTGGGCGCGAGCGCGTCATCCCGAAGGAGTGCTGCAGCGCGCCCTGACGAGGCCATGGGAATCCTTGCAAATACTATATATACTGTATAGCGCCCAGAGCAAGCCACCACGAGGGTGGTCGCCGGATGACTCCAGCAATCCACCAACCCAAAATGGATTCCCTGGACGACAACCACCCCCTCTTAAAGAAGGAGGGAACCTCGCACCTCCGCCACTAGCCGCTAGGAGCGACCCGCCAGGTTGAACGCGTTCATCCCACGCCCCACCTTTCGGAGGGCCCTCTGTCAGACTATTAGCTGTCACAAGACGTTGCCCAGGGTGCACCACGAGGAAGTTGATCTGACGCTCCTACGGTGAAGGAAAACATGAAGCAGCCTTCATACAATTCACAAGGAAGCGATGGGATCGTCACTTCTCTATGCACTTATTATTATTAATTCTTTTTTATTGTGTGTTATTATCGTTATTAATTAATGATAACAATTTATAATAGTTATTTTTAATATGTATTCTTTTGCGTGTATAATATTGTGTAAGCAATTTTTTTTTTTTTTTTTTTTTTTTTTTTTTTTTTTTTTTTTTTTTTTTGGTTCCCGGAAGTGGCCTTTGTGTTCCCGGGGCTCCCTACATGCCTGAGGAAGGCCATCCCTGAGGTTTTTAGTGGGTAGGCCTCCCCCTTCTGGGGAGGAGAGCCCCACATAACCGCCGGCTCGCCACAGCCGGGGTATGCAATTTAATGCATTTTCATCAGGGAAACAAAAAAAAATGATATGTTTTTTGTTACACTTACACCAATTAGCCTAGCCATAGTAGCTCGGAAGACTTGTGTTATTGGATGGGCAACAAAAAGACATACATATATAAACATATTTTAAAGAAATATATATTAACAACCATGATTCAGGTACAAATGCCCTTACCGGGATTCGAACCCGGGACTTCAGAGCGACACACCTTGAAACCGGTCACACTGAACGCAATACAGGATACGATGATTATGTAGACACGTATATACAAACTTGATAACATTTTTACGTATTTATACATAACTTGATGTATATATCACAGCCAACTGGTTAAAATAGCCGTTCAATCAAATAGCTAAGTGACCTCATAATTTCTATCTTTAATAACACGTGTAACGTATATTTACTACTTACTTTCCGAAAAACATCTTGATACAATCACAAACCACGGCTAGTTGACGCCATATTGAAAACAAAACGCACCTAGCGCTGTGGTGGTGAGCTCTGAATTACTTAAATTAGACCGCGGCTTTTGAATCAGCTGTAGTGTTGAACGTTTTGAGCGACTCAAATATTCAATTAATAACCTAGACGTATGGTTGAATGACGTTGTTCAGTCAAAGGGCTAGCTGTTTCATTGAACGGCTATTTTAACCAGTTGGCTACGACATATATATAGTTATCTAAAAGTTAAAAAGAGACAATCAACTCTGTACCACGCATCCCAACACTTGCATGATAACACACAGAACGCAATTAAGCCGTCGTTATCCCAAACAGCTCCAGTCGCTGCGCAAATAAAACTTAGTTTGGAAACTAACTGAAAGCTACGTTATGACTCAATTTCACACATCCCGCTCCCGGCCTAGTTACGGGACTCTACACCTTATAACAGCAGTATAAAATGTAATTTTCTGTGGCGTGTACCTACGCGAAAATTGTGTTCTCCGCGGAACAGATAAAACTATGGAGTCGGCGTTTGAACATTTTACGCGTGTGATAAAAAAACGCGCACAAATCCTAGAAATATTATAAGCGCGAAAGTTTGTATGGATGGATGTTTGTCACTTTTTCATGTAAAAACTACTGAATGGTTCTATAAACCTTTACAATAATATAGCTTATACGTCAAAATAACACACACGAAATCACGTCAATTCGTCGCTCCGTTTTGCCGTGAAAGACGGACAAACAGATAGACACACTTTCCCATTTATAATATTAGAATGGATTTCGATGCTATATATATATATATAATTTTTATATTTATCGATCAAATCAACAAGTCCGTTCTTGCACACCAGATACAAATAAATAATATTTTAAATGAGAGATAATTAACTTTGGCCCTGGCTTAGAACTGTCCTTGACAAAGAGCCCTTGAAAAGGGTAAATAAACCGGACACGAACAGTAGTTACATTTATTATTTATATATTTAACTTATACATATATATATATATATATATATAATATGCTACACACATACATTGTTAGCTATGCATATATTTTATAACAGCAGGATAATGCTATAGATTTTAATTCCCTTGCGAGTGTCGAAATATGAAAAAATCTAACTTCTAAGTTGAAGCAATATTAATTTAGGAGTTAAATTTTTTCACAGCTTTGCAGCTGTGAAAAAATTTTTAGCTATATATATTTAATTTCTAGCTGGCTAACGATCTAAATATATACTTCATACACGCATTTCTGAGATCTTGACAGATGGACAACGAAGTGATTCTATGAGGGTTTCTTTTTCGGAATTCTGAGTTCGGAGTACGAAATTCTTACAAAAGATCAGAATAAGAATCTCTAATTGCGAGAAATACTAGACATTCAACTCTTACCGTGCGAGAGCCATGCTTCGGCACGAATTGTGCCGGCTCGACCGGAGTGATACCACGGCCTCACAGAAAACCGGCGTAAAATAGCGCTTGCGCTGCGTTTGTGAAATATATTTCCAAATTAATTATCAGGAGGTGATTAGGGATCGATACTGATGCCAAATGCAATCAGTAAAATTTTTTCCGTCCGTATAACCGTTATAGAAACAAAAGCTACTCCACGGATTTTAACGAAACTTGGTACAATTATTTTGCATACTCCTGAGCTGGTTATGGTATACTTTTCATCACGCTACAATCAATGGTTAAAGCCACACAAAAATTATGTATGAGAGAAATGTTCTGTCGTATGTCTATCTTTTATGGTTGACTCATAATAACACGTGTAACTCCCGATAACTTAGCAGTTCGAAGCTTTCTGATTATATTTGTCTACTCTTACGCTTATAACACTCTCAGTCATCCCTAATTAAAAAAAATAACATTATTAACTCCATAAAAAATCATAGAAATCGGTATAGCACCAAAGTTATACATTAAATATTCTTATAATAAGCCATCGCGCGTGAATACTGAATCATACTATAAGGATTATTTTTGTATAAGATCGCAAACGCATAGGCTTGCTGTCTGTTACATCAAAACCACTGAATCGTGAGGAAGGACATCATCATCCTCTTGCCCATTTCCCATTATCTGGGGTCGGCGCAGTAGATCTTTTCCTTCCATTCCTCTCTATCAGCCGTCATTTCCATGCTTAATCCTTTCATTCTTATATCATTCTTCACACTTTCTTTTATTCGGCCTTCCTCTGCCCGTGTATCCCTCCACTTTCATATTCAACATTCGCTTTGTGACATGACTTTCATCCCTCCGCATCACATGTCCAAACCATGCTAATCTACTTCCTCTCACTTTTTCTACCACTGGCGCTAGTTTCAGGCTTCCTCTTATGTACTCATTCCTTATCTTATCCATCCTTGTCACACCACACATCCATCGTGTGGAATCGAATCGTGAGGAAGGACATAGACTACTTTTTTTTATATGATTTAATATGTAAAACTACGATTCCACGCGGATGAAGTCGTGGGCACAGCTTTAATAAATACCAGAATTTGTTCCCGTATAAACGTTCTATTGCAGAGAACATTTTTCACAATGAACCAACTTTTAAATATTATGCATTGAACTATTATTATAATGTGATGTTTGTAATTTGCCAAGTCTTATTCGGGCCATACACAGAAGCTGGATGAACTGCATAATTTTATTATACGTTATATGATGACAAATAAATTATTGCGATTTGATAATACAAGCTATTCCATATTATTTTCTGCTCCGCGGTAGCTTCGCAGTCATTTCAGCGCCTCCGCTTGGATGTAGAGCTGGCGTAGAACAAAAGAGGTTCGATAAAATAATTCTCTTTCGAGGGGCGCATGCAGTGGCCCAATTTGGAGGGATCGGGAATCAATTATCTGCCTCTGATATAAAACGGTAAGTCCCCCCATCCTCGTTGCGTCGTCTTCGCAAAAATTATAAATTAAGGCTATAACATTGGGATATGACATCTGAATGTACCCTCACAGCAACGATGGCGCTAGTTTAATTTTATTTTATTGAAGGTACATCAAATCAAAATCAAAATAATCTTTATTCAACATAGACCTTTACAGGCACTTAATGACGTCAAAACAAACAAAACAAAAAAAAACCTTGTCCGTACGTACGTCCGAAATAAAAATATTGATTCTACACCTGTTCGGAAATTGGGAGAGCCTTCTCGAGAAGAACAGGCAAGAAACTCTGAAGGTCTATTTTGTATCTCCTCTTTTCAATGTTAATAATTATAATAATATAATATAATAATACAATATAATATAAGATACAATCATACCTAATACAATTACAGTCGTATGTATGTTTACATACACATACAAAAATAATACATTATTATAAATAATGTTGTTACCAAACATGGCTCTATGAATAGTGTCCCTATTCCCAAATAGTGTGATCATTTAGATAGTAACTTACTTTATAATAGCCTTTACTCATGAGTGTCTTTTTGATATGGATTTTAAATTTATATAAAGGCAAATTTTGAAAGGCGAAAACACTGCGGAAGCTTGTTAAACATAGATATACATTTCCCCAAGAACGAACAGCTAGATTTATGGAGTCTGAACATTGGAACGGCAAGTTTATTATAATTAACAACCATAAATAAGATACAAATGCTCGTTATCATCACACAAACATCAGCCCCCATCGGGACTCGAACCCGGGACCTTAGAGATGGCGACAACTTGGACCTAATTTACTAACCACTCTACTATGGGGGTCGTCAATAACAAAGTCATAAATCATTTGGAGTCACGAGCATTAATCACATTTAACACACTATAGTGTATTAAGTAATTTTCCAACTGACAGTGATATTCCACAAAAAAATTATATACAATAGGCTTGTATCCACTATGAACAAATCTGATGCATTAGGTTGCATAACTATTAAGATGATCATTTAATTATGAAAAAACAAAGTTTTTTAAAATAATAACTTTTGATTATTTATATTTTTATAAAGTAAAATTGCACAAAATAAGCCATAAGTCACGTGACAGCAAACACCAATTAAAAAGTGTTACGTCACGCCGTGCGAAACGTCAAAGTCAAAATGTCATTCCCAAGTGTCTTGTGGAAGTGCGAAAAAGAATGGGCATCATTCCTTCTCGCGAGTGTCAGCCACTTTTTACGTATCTGCTGATTGTTTGGCACGTATATAAATAATTTTTTTGGTGTTTTTATACTTGTGCTTGTACACTGGGGCACTATGCAGTACTTGTAATACGATGAATCCATTTTTTATTAAAATAACTTCACAATACCGAATATTCCGATACTAAAACAGCTGTGTTTTGCACGGCGTGACGTCATTCAAGACGCCATGACAGTCATGAGCGTTTTTGATGACTAATGTCAAATTGTTAATTAAATGCAAAATTATTCTTATAAATAAGCATTTTTTTTCAAAAATAATTATTATTTTGTATAGAATAGGCATCAAGGTATATTAGTATCTAACTACTGAAATTTAGGCAACAAGCCTATTATATTATAAATAACTTATCTTAAAACATGCACGTTTGCCATATAAATCCGTTTAAAGAAATCGATAATCGATGGAGACTGACCATTTTAGTATGAGCAAATGTACAGACT
>JAYEAL010000237.1:0-30682 GCA_036419045.1 Scirpophaga incertulas | reverse complement strand
ACTTACCTTTAACTGGTTATGCATTAAGATTTGTTTTCTACCTAATGTATCTATGTAAATGTAATATTGTAATAAACTGTTGGTGAGTCATAATAAAAAAATAAAAAATAAAAATAACATAAATCTACAAAAAAAAATTAACATAGTATGCCGCCGGCAGCGAGGCAAGGCTCAAGGAAACCGGTGGTTAGGGGTTTAGACAGAGAAATCTCCGGACAATACGTGCCGTGTCGAGAATACTGCTTTTTGTATACGGCCCTTAATCAATCCGTCAAGTGCGAGCCTTTTAAGATATTGATCGAGACTCTTCGCTGTCAAGCCATTCGCAGACACGACTATCAGAACAATGATCGTTAAATTAACATCCTACATGGCGGTTACCTCGTATGCCAAGTCAAGGTACTTACAGGCTTTGTCCTTCTCGGCTTAAATAAAGTTATTATTATTATTAAGTAACAGAAGCTTTACCATCACAGCTTGGGGTTAAAACAGTACTGAAATAGAGACACCGCTAGTGTAACGTACAGTGCAATCTCACTTGCACTGCAGTAAGCTTGCAGATATTTTTCTAAGGCGATCCGGAGAAATTAAGTCTCCCCAGTACCTGGATCGTCCTTACTAAGGATAAGATCGAAATCGACATAATGACGGCTGATGACAAGCCATCGTCAGGTATGGTGCGCAAAAAGCATTATACCTCTAGAAAAAAAGAAAGACCTATAAATAAGTTGGATGCCTCCGTATTGAATTATATTTGCCATAAAACGCAGGTTTTAAGGGTAAGATTAGTATTATTATTGGTATTATTAAATTACTGGCTATTATTATATTTTAAATCTTAAGTCACAATTTGATAACATATACTGTAGGTACTGTTTAGGTTGCAGATTTTGATGCAAATCTCTGCTATAGATAACTGTACTCAATTACAACCACATTATGGTAGGTTTAGTAGTAGGCTAATAAAACGTATCTGATAGCTACCTATCAGAAACGTTTTACGACTTGTTTATTAGCAGAGATCGGAATTACATTGATTTCTAAAGCGAAAGAATAAATTGGACATACTTCAAATCCCGGATAATTTTAAAGAGCAGAAAATAATCCCGTGAGTTTTTAAATAAAAAGATCTTTTTCAATGTACAAATGGATTTTAAACGTTCGGAGAAATTCATTGAAGCCAGAAAATATTGAAAAGTTATACAGTAATTTCGGAAGCGAACACTTCAAATCTTACTGGTATTGAATCGGACAAGGAAAATGATTCTGATGGCCGTTTGAATAATCTCAAGAGTCTAGGCTAGAAGCAAAAATATTTCGTGAATTAGTGTAAACTAAACTCTGTCCATTATGTTATTTTCTTTTTCACAGATCGCGCGTATGAAATATTGTTTCTATTTTCAAATTATAGTACTACAGTAATAATATACTTTCTAGACGGGTAACGCCCACATAGTGAAGTGCTCTGTGCATAACAAACTACCACAGACAATAAGCAGTTCTTGAAATCAGATAAATCGATAAATTGTCTTCAAATCAAATATTTGTAAATTTGTTTATTTCCTTCTCGACAGCTACCTTACATTATTTATAGGTATGTGAATTTTAATATTAAAACGAATATGTAGTTAATAACATCTACGTCAAGTTTAAATCAAGAATTATGATCAAAATACTTAGAAAATCACATACATACCATTTTTTTAACAAACTAGCTAGGTAATTGGTAATTCGCCAAAAATATAAAATTTTGCCTAATTTACTTGGCATGTGTAAAACTTTATTTTTTCATATATTTCTGATCCATTTAAGAGAGAAAAAGGAAAACTTTCTTAAATGGATCAGAAATATACAAAAAAATAAAGTTTTACACATGCCAAGGAAATTAGGCAAAATTTTATGTATTTGGCGAATTACCCCAATTGGGTAATTCGCCAAATATATAATATAAAAATTAAACAAGTAAATTTATTTACATTATTTATTACATAGATTCATCAGATTCTTCTTCGTAAATTACACTAGACTCGTCAGTTGAGTCCTCTGTTACATAAATAACCAATTCTTGTGCCATCATGTTTACAATTATAATAAAAATAATATCGCTGCATTAAATCGATTAAAAGTTCTTCTTAAATAAAATCGATATTCTGTTTTAATCGAATCGGTAACTTGCGAGTTCATCACTGATTTCAAAATATCTTAAACTGTCAAAAAGAAAATAATATAATGGACAGAGTTAATAAACATTGTATGTTAATTGTCTTTGGTTTATTTGTCTATCTCTGAGGTTTTTGTTATTATAATTTGTAATATTGTTGGCCACACGGGTTGTCCATTAGAAATCCCGGGAAGTCTACATTAATATCGACATTTCGATGCAAGTATATAAATAACTCTACCTAATTCCGACCTCTGTTTATTAGGAATATAATGCAATTTAGGATTATTAAATACTATTAGCGTTATATCCAAATAATATGCATGGACAATGTCTCAACGTCTCTAATGACTAAATCCTGTCACTAGACAACGACCATGTTCAATCTATGAAATAAGTGTCAACAGTGCCAAATATGTGTCAAAGGAGATGTCCCATATTGGTTTATAGTAACTAACTCGGGTAAATTTGATATATTTGGATAGAAGGCTCTAAAAGAAAGTGATAGCCGTAAGTCATGTTATTTTAAAGACCCCCGATTTTTAATAATTCGTATTCTAGTATTTTAAAAAATGAAATATCTATAATGCAATAATTACACATTGCTTAAAATAAATTATCAACAAGCCTTTTGAAAATATAAATACATACATAATTGCTTAAATGAACCAAATATTTCTAATTTTGTGAAGTTTTTAACTAACAAAATATAGAGACTGCTATGTTACTTAATGTATGTTATCTAGAGCCAGAAAAAAATATTAATAAAAAATCAACTGACAAGTCAAGCACCTGCTGTCAATGTCATAACTCAACGGAAAATAACAAACATAGAGTAAGATACCGGTAGTCACAGATAATAAAAACATCATCAAGGTGTTGCCATAATGAAATATTTCTTAAAAACATGTTCTATTTATTTAAAAATAATTGGGGGTGGTAAAAATATTTCTTTCTTTGTTTCATACTTCATATTTTTTCGGCTTTCAATTTAATGTAGTTTGGTGTTTGTTAGTTAACGCTGATCACAAAAAACCAACCTCCTTGTAATAAGAGGACATCTCCTTTACGATTTACTAAAGTTTATTCTCTTCTTTCATTATAGATCTTTCTTATTTTCACATATTCACGTTTAAACATTCACTTGATGCAGCAAATATTCCTAGACGTTTCTTCGCTAAAATTATTTACATCCACTGATTAACAAATCGATGTCGTGAGACCTTGTACTGGAAAGAGTCGGCAAGAAAATCGACAAGGGCTATTGTTGCCTTACCCTGTTTTGTTAACAAAATCATTCAATTGGAAGCTAGCCGCACAATGAAGCTTGAATTCAATTTCCATTAGTGTTGAAATAAGCTTTTTGTCATGGCTTAAGAAGAATAAATGTATATCAAAGTGAGACGTAATCAATAGATATTACGAGTAAGAAACTACATAAACCAGAAATTAAACAATTAGTTCTAATATTTGATAAATATAAGATTATAATATTTTTTGTTAATTATAGCGATATAATCAACAAAAAATAAACATTTCTGAGTGAGCGTATCACACCAATTAACCTTACCCAAAGTAAACTCTACACATATATTATGCATATAAGAATATTTTTATAGAAATATATATTCAAAATTATGAATTATGACGTGGCTGGTCAGCCACGACCTCAAAGAGATAGACGTTAGTATATCTCTTAAATTAATAAAATCATCACTTTATAAAATTTACTTTTTTTTGTTGTTAATAATTACTCCATTTATTCAGCGTCCTTGTTGTTTTATGCTTATTCCAGTTTTTCGGTTCGATTTCTAAATTTTTTATCCACTAGATCGCTTTTTTGGTGACTTGCTTGTAGTTCTACTGTAATTCTGAATTCGATTGCATTTTATTTAAGATAAAAATTAGAATTGCACTAATGCTTCCATCAGATTAAAAATTAAGCGCTTACCACAACTAAATCGTTACAATCCATAGACACATATATATAATTGTATTTTTGTTTTCTTCGACTATACTTACCTTAAAAATACTGAGTTTGTTAAATTTCTCAAATTAGATTTGCAAAAATATATTAACATATTTTAGACAGCGCTTTTGATTCAATTCAAGAAGTGCTGTCAAAAAAAAATGTGTTATATTAAACACATTTTTTTAAATAGCCAGCGTCTCAACCTTTCACGAACGTTCAATCAAAATTGGAACGCATCGAATATAAAACGTTATGCGACGTGCGATACCTACGGAATTTGTGCTTTAACAGCGATTTTGTTGCGAACCTAACCTAACCAAATCCGTTGGTTAATATTTATTAGTGTGATTGGACCGCAGGACACCTGACAAAGTATCTTAATCTTATTGAAATCGTTTCGATATCCAACGATATTGTGTGGAAACGATTCCAAATTGCGGAATTATTTCATATATTTAGTTCTAAAGACATCGTCATCAGAAGACAACTAACTGTCAACGTGAGCTGCGGAACAATGGCGGAATTCCAACACTTATTTAAAAAAAAATAGTGCTCTTCATAATGACTTTCCCGTTTTTTACATTACTTGAATAGTTATTCTACTATTCTTGACTTAGACTCATCCAGAGCATTTATATCGAGTCATCCGTTTTTGACTCATAACTGGTATAACTAAAGTCACAATTTAAAAGTTCATTTTGACAGGTGTCATGACCATAGTTTATCTGTGAAAATGAAACAGTTCTGACTAAAAGCTATGAGTATGACACGTCTAATGACTGGCTTCTTAGATTATGAAGACTTTAAGACGGTACGTGTTGAAATTACAAATTGAAACGTAAAATTTCGTCGAAATTCGAGTAAATCTGTAACAAAAGAGCCAATTGCTTTGCAAGTATAACGTATTTTTGGTTTTATGGGTGGTATTACAAAATGCGACTCAAATGCAAAAGTCTGCTTGAGTACAGTTAGAAAGGGATGGTCCTGTATGCATTCAATAGCGCCATCCCTTCCTACCTGAACTCAAGTAAGCATTTGAGTTTGAGTCTCATTCTGTTATTTGGGTGTAAGAGTACAGACCCGGACCGTACGAGTATGTTTTGAGCAAAATAATGAACGATATAAAGTGTTCATGGTAGGAACTTTTGATTATTTAACAAAATTCTATTATACTTATATAATATATTGTGTGTATTTACATTTAATAATTCAAGTTTGTGTTTTTATTTATAAATGTGACTTTAAATAAAATCCTAAAAATAAATTAAAAGTAAAAAAATCCTTTTTTAAAAACAAGCTTTTATTAAATGCGTTAAAAAGAACAAAATAAACTTTTAATACATAAAAAGCTTGTCGCGAGATTTACTTACTTATAGAATATTTTTAACGATAAAAGCTTGTTTTTAAAACAGGATTGTTTTACTTTTAATTTATTTTCCGACTAAAAAACCAAGCTTAGTAAACCCTTTCATTTGATACCCATATTATAGGGGTGCATAATTAAATAATTGGTTCGCCATCTTGGGAAAGTCCGCCATATTGGATTAAGAGTGACGTCACATTATTTACCGAGGTGTTCTTTTCAAGCCCTTTTATTTTATTTGATACCCATATTGTAGGAGTGCATTAAAAATAATTGGTCCGCCATATTGGATAAGCCGCCATGTTGGATTTAGAATGACGTCACACAGTTAATCATGCATTGTCATCCGAACTAAACGTGTATTCCAAATTTCAGCTCAATCGGAAACCGGGAAGTGGATCAAATTTAAGTTGCAAGATTTGATTACAGAACGACAGACAACGGGACAGGTGAAACTAAATAAAAGCTTGTAAAAAACGCGCGAGGTATGATACTTACAACTTTTTGTGTCATAAATTTATTAGCGCCACTTCATTAATAATCTATAAACTATTTACAAATTATCTCCGGCTACAAACTCAGGACGAGATTAACAAAACAGTGTATCGTTGTTAACGTAGAAGCAATGAAACCTTATCCTTAATTAGAACGCAAAGCCAGCGATTTATGTTATGAGCTTTACCCAAAGTTTTCAGACATCAAATATTATGAATAAATTTGAAGTGAAATGTTAATATTTATTTATTTAAGACAACCAAAAAGACAAACACTGTCACGAAGTATATAATTGTTATTATTACTATCTAACCAAGTGTTGTCTCAAGTTGAGACTTGCCACGACAAAGTACAAAACGAATGAAAGTGAGACTTAGTACAACAATACAGAGTCGAAAATACGAGTGCCAACCTCATAGATGATATACGGAGTAAGAATAATGAATAGAGTTGGGAATATTGATTATTGAAGCCTAGGTGCACAACTAGATTTACGGTGTATGTAATATGATAAAATTATCATTTCATTCTCTTTAAATCATTAGTCATTTCAATCATTAGTTCGTTGGTTTCATCTGAGAAATGTCCACTGCTAGATATAGTAAGCCAGTCTAGCTGGGCTTTTATCCCCACTTACCCTCACCATTAGCTCATTGTGATTCCTGTTCTGATCGACTCCTCTCTTACTCCAACCTTCCCTGGTCTTCCCAGAAGTCTTTTGTATGCTTCCGTTACGGATACTGGCGAATAAAGTTGTGTCCATTATTCGACCACGGTTCAGCACTCCATGAGAACGTGTTCTACTGTTTCGTCTGCCTCCATGCATCCTTTGCATAGAGGGCAGTCCGTCACACCTATTGTGAATAGGAGCCTGTTGTGAGAACAATTTTCGGTTAAAGCACCAATGACTTTTGGAACTGACTGGCAAAGTTTTTGGACGCTACCAGGCCTGCGTCTTTCGTTTTTATTGCATCCCTCATTGATTCTGCATTCTTCCAGATGCTGTTCTTTTTGTGCCACTGCTGAAGATAAGTCTCGTCCAAGGATCTCCACACCAATCGACTCTTGCAATGTTACCATCCAAAACTCCATTAGTCACTATTTGGTTTTTCAAATTCAAAACTTCTAAACAAGAACACATTACAGAACTTAAGCCAATATCTCCTAATCGAAAATACGAGGTTTTGGTTTTTCAATCTGACAAACCAACTCATCGCAATGATTGAATTTCCAATTTCTTCCATCCTTTACTCTTTATTTATCCTTGTAATCGGCAATGGTAACTTCCATTCAATCCACTAGAACTGGGATAGTGCACCGCGCCCTCTCCTGAGAAGCGGTCATTACAAGCCGTAGGGCCATTAGGACCGGTTGGAGGGCTGTAGCCTCCTTCTGAGAAGCAGTGATGCTCCAGAAGGAGGCCGCCAAGAGGGGTCGGGAGATGGCCGATCCCGCTCGAAGGAGGCGGCGCCAGCGGATGCGGTGACCCGGGAGGGACCACGTCCCTTCTTCCTTGTTGGAGATCGGGGGAAGTATTGTAGCCTCCCCCGAGGAGGGCTCCCCTGTATCGGCGGGGGAGCGGAGGCTGGGGGTTCTCGGAAGTAGCTTGGTGTTCCCGGGGGCTCCCTACATGCCTGAGGAAGGCCATCCCTGAGGTTTTTAGTGTAGGTAGGCCTCCCCCTTCTGGGGAGGAGAGCCCCAACATAACCGCCGGCTCCGGCAGCAGCCGGGGTATGCAATTTAATGTATTTCCCTCGGGGGAACAAAAAAAAAGGGGGATGCAGTGGAACTACGAGAAAAGAACATCCGTAGCAATCGATGTTTTGCAGTAGACGATAGTCCAAATAACCGTAGAAGTCCAAATAAGTAATCAAGACCCTCTAACCTTCGTAATTGTGTGGTTAGTACACCTGTTTCAAGGTGTGGCCATCTCTGAGGGTTCGAATCCTGATGGGGACAGATGTTTGTGTAATGAGCATTCATCAAAGCTTATAAGATAAACATTTCCATCATACAATACATATGTGTAACTCTAGCGGTTTTGGATGAACATCTTGCAGTTGGCAGATTTTTAACCTACTTACTTGACACTTATCGTCATATTTTGGACATTTCACGCAATATCTTTATAATCTGTAGCTTATGTGTTACTCTGATTTATAAGCTGTATTATTGAAATATTTTATTAAAATCCATTCAGTAGATTTTACTAAAAGAGTAACAAACAACGTACAAACTTTTACGTTTACAATATTTTTAGGGATAGTACCTGAAAATATTTGGCTTTTATTTTGCTTGTAATACTTAGATAAATTGTAGAATGAAAAGCTGTCACCGTCTTTAATTTCCCGGGTTCTAGTCTCGGTGGAGGCAGATGATTGTGTGATGAATACGACGACGACCTCCATAGTCGAGTGGATAGTACACCGGTTTCAAGGTGTCGCCATCTCTGAGGTCCCGGGTTCGAGTCCCGGTGGGGGCAGATGTTTGTGTGATGAATCCGAGCATTTGTACCTTAGTCATGGTTGTTAATATATATTTCTATCCAATATATTTATATATGTATGTCTATCTGTTACCCTAGATCCCATAACACAAGCCTTCAGAGCTTACTTTGGGCTAGACTTATATATATGTATAATCTATCAAGAACATGTAGTTTGAATTCCAGTAGTGTTTTGAAATAATTCTCTCTATTAAGATTAATTGAAAGAAACATTGAACATCATAACGTGAAAATTGAACCCAATGAATAAATTTGAGGCGTTCACAAACAAAAATCTCTACGCCGGTATTTAATAACAAAAAATAATGATTCTACTTATTCCGCTCGATATCGTTTTTATTGTACAATATTAATTTACGTATAACGGAAACTCTTGCGGAATTTAAAATTACTGTTATGTATTCAATTTTGGTGGAATTTTATTTATAAAAAATTCCCTGAGATTTAATTAATTATGAAGTTGAAAAACTTAGTTAACACGCAAACAGTATGTCAGTCCTTATATATATTTCTATATATTTCTTTTGAAAACTATTAGCATAATTTTAATAGTTTGATCTCGTGCACAAAGACAAAGGAACCATTTTTAATTTTTGACGAAAATACGAAATAGATTAAAATTCGATTATGTACTATTTTAGCACAAAATAAGTGAATTGGAATTAAAAAATACTCTGTGATTGGAATGCACTATGAAATGGCACCACGGATTAAATATTCGAAATGACTCTGGACGTAAACACAAGCACGTATATGATGGTTCAAACGCCACTACTACCACCAAAATATCACATTTATTTATAATTTTATTTTTAATATTTATAGTACTATCATATACTTTTATCATGTTTATTATAAGTTATGTATGTCTATTTTAAGTTATGTATAATATTAATAATGTATATTTATCAATTATATATAATTGTGTATTATTTATTGTTTCCCGTACGTCACAAATGGAAAGGCCCTGCCAGAATATCAGCGCTTTGCGGCATCATATATGGCGCAAAGCACATGCTGAGGTAGGACCTTTTGGCTTGGCACATGTCTATATTGTATTTTAAACTATTTATTGTATTTTATTATTTGTAATGTTGCATGTCTGTGCGAGTCAATAAATGTTTTTTCTTTCTTTCTTTTCTTATAAGTCCGTGACTTACTAATACTTAATATAGAATCACAGTACTTAGAACTTATTTATATATATTAAAATAAAGTAGTTTTATCCTTTTAAAGTAGTTTCATTTAAATAATTTTAGTAGTTTCACATAGTGTAGCTGAATTGCCTTTTCATAATTTCAAGGTAATGAGTAAGGTAATAGCCCTTACTCATTACCTTGAAATTAATGTGAATGATTATTTAAATGATGCAAGTGGTGTTGATTTGAAGGCATTACATTCTAAAGAGTAAATATTTGCTTCCCGTATAAATTGAGAAATAAATATGTGCGTTGTATGATAACGACTTAATTATTGTAAACTAGCTTTCTGCCCGCGGCTTCGCCTGCGTGGATTTCGGGATTGGGTCTATAGAGGGTTAAGGGTCATAGCTTTTGCCCACGGCTACATATATATGCGCGGAAGTCGGTTTATGGCGCGAAGGTTTTATCGCGCTTCCCGTGGGACTATCCGTTTTTCCGAGATAAAAAATACCGCAAAACCTTGCTCAAGAATCACTCTCTCTATTGATGAAAACCGCATAAAAACCTGTGCAGTAGTTTTTGAACGAAGCCTTTATTCTGCATCCCGTGGGATCCGGGTTTTCCGGGATAAAAAGTAGCCTTTGTAACCTTTGTTACTCAGGGATAATGTAGCTTTTCAAAGGTGAAAGAATTTTTTAAATCGGTCCAGTAGTTTCGGAGCCTATTCATTACAAACAAACAAATCTTTCCTCTTTACTCGTATAATATTAGTATAGATGTTTTCATTACTTTTGATAAGGCTGATAAGTTTTTTGCGCCCATTCTTTTTATCAACAAAAAAATACGTCCTGAATGGAAATATCGTGAATAGGTAGGAAAAAACAGCTTTTTGAACAATCTAAAGAACTTTCTAAAAAGTCATATTTTATTAAAGTTAATTTTGAGGTTATGCCCGGTCTCTAAACTATCTGTGTACCAAACGTCAATTATTTCGGTTCAGTAGCTTTGGCGGGAAAGCGACATACAGATATACAAATGTTTTTGCATTTATAATATTAGTAAAAGTTAGTTATAAGTAACTTAGGAAATGAGATTAACTAAGTTTTTTTTAAATTTCTGACTGTAGCTCTTCAATTTTTTTTATTTAATCTATTTCGTATATCGAGCAATCAGGTGTACAAAAGGCAGACTTAATGCCAGAGGCATTCTCTACCAGTCAATGTGTCAACCTGTAAATGTGACAGTAATTGTGGATGGTGTGCGATTTCAGTATAATAAAAATTATTAAAATGACACTTATTACTACATGGCAAATAAATTACAATATACCTAAATACTAGCAATATGTACATAAATGTACATATATATAATACATACACATATCTACATATCCTTTGCTATACCAATTTTAGACAGATTTTTAAAAATATCATCGTACTAGTTTTTTAAATGAAGCTTTAGAATTGGCTAATCTGAAAGTAGTAAGCAGCTTCCAATAACCTAATCCACAAGCGACTGACGGAAAGAGTGAATGAGTCTGAGACAAACTCCGATCGATACGATGAACTTTCGAGAGTGATTCCTCCTATGATCCTCGTATGATCGAGCCTATGGTCGTTACCGACTGTCTGAAATGTTATATTAAAATGATTGGGAGCATTCGAAATGTAATTTATACTAAAAAGTTATTAGGCAACAGTTTTATTTTTTTACGAAGGAAACTAACCCACTATCGCTTATGCCTTGGGCCTGTTGTTGAAGGTCACAGTTAAGCGTTAGGTTCTTCATAAGCTCTTCAGTTCATTTTCTCAAGGGTCGTGCTCGTGGGATGTCGGAAGGTCTTAGTTGGATTATACAAATTATAAGTTAATTATTCGAGATTACATATTTGCTAAATGTGATATTTCGAATATTAATTTATATCGACATCTCTATTACTCTTTACTGTAACTGGTTATACTGTCTCACTAATATAACATTCAAAAAAATATACAACCCATCAAGCTGTTCAAACAACGGGTTTGCTGTGTTATTTTGTTGAACTGCACCTTTAGGACGGGCCAACTGCAAATGTTTGGAGGCATTGTTTACCAATCAGATTATTTGGGGGCTCGGAATCGGTCCTGTCAAGTACCCATGTGTTTTTCATTCCTCGAATCCCACACGTACATTTATCTGAGTATAAATATATTGACATTATATTAGTGTTAACTGTGGAAGTATTAGATGCAATAAATATGTTCCATAAAGAGGTTTATTATAAATCTTTTGAGAAAAAGAAACATAAAAATCAGTTAAGAAAATTTTACTTATTTAAGCTTCCAATCAATGACGTTAGGACTGTTCCAGTTTTATTACATTAATAATTTTTCTCAACGCTCGGAAGCTATCAGTTTCACTTGTTGAGAACAATTTACCTCCAAAATTAATATTCCTCAGTAAGATATTATATAATAATGATTATCCAATGCTCTTAAGGACTTTAATCATGTTTAAGACCGTACGTAAGATATTTTATATACCCTTCAATTAGTATAGAGGATCCTCAATAATTTCTCTTCCGGTTACTCGACAAATTGAGGGAGAGTAATACATCCCTCATAAAGAAAATCTAGAGGATAGAGTGATCAAGTGTTTGAACTTATTTTAACGAAGCTACTTGAGTTTATGTAAACAAATAATTTATAAGCAAATACTCCATTTGAAAAGAGGGCTGAAATCCCTATTAATATTATAAACGTGAAAATTTGTATGTATGGATGGATGTATGTTACTCCTTCGCGTAAAAACTTACTCAATAGATTTTAATGAAACTTGACAATAAATACAGCTTATATACCAGAAGAACATATAGACTACAGTTTAGAAAGACAAAACAATTTTCGGTTCGTCAGAATATAAACGCCTTCTTCAAAAACGTGTGTTCAAAATTGATACCCCTTCCGTCGCCACCTCGTTTGGAAAAAGACACAAGAAATTTCTTTTCCCCTTTATTTATAACAAGCTAGTAACTTCTTCTGACATAAAGTGTTTAAACCCACTTACTGCTGAATCTAAGCTATTTCATTGGCTTCTAGAAATTAGCTATGAGCAGGCAGAACTCTTGTTGAAGAATACTGCATAATTAACAAATTAGGTGACACACGCACACACATACGCACACACAATACACAAATACACACACACACACAAACGCACACACCCATACACATATATACACACAAATCCACACGAATCATAGAAATTAAAACTATAAGATTCACTGTACTGTATTAGTTGATGCATTGTTATTTTCTACTTGACTGCGCTGTGAATGATAATCGTCGACTATGGTCCCCAAGAGACAGGATTACCTAGTTTGGGGACTATGGGTAATCAAATGTAAAAACGTTTTTTTGGTAAATAAATATTATTATTATTATTATTTGTGCTAGATTAATATAAGCTATTCGAATTACTAATCCTGCGCAGACGAACTCCCAAGCACCAGCTAGTACAAAGATAAATGTCTGCCCAACAATATTGTGAGTCTGACATAATTTTGTCTTTCTTTCATGAAGTTGCGTAATACAAATTAATTAGAATTCAGTCGTAGACTCAGGTTAAATGGATAAATGCTAATTGGAGTAGCAACGCCCAATATACTTTGCGCTCTACCGAACAAACAATTTCTTAATTAACCACTACTTCAATGAACAGAATAACACATATAGGTACTACAATTTATAAAGATACTGTGCTAATTATCCAAAATGTGACGATAAATATCCTGCGCAGACGAAGTCGCGAGCACGAGCTGGTATTGTATAAAAAAAATATCAGAAAAATGTTTCATATTTTTTTGGAGACGAAAATTAACTTGACCTTGACCTTAAATCACCAGTGCGCGCTAGCTCTAAGTTATGAATATAGATCGGATCATCAGATGCATATTTACCTAAGGTTAGTTTAAGACAAAGTATGGAAACGGCTTTTTATTGTTTTGTTAAATAAAAATTCCGGAATTCCGGTACTCACACTCATTAAATCGGAAGTTAACTCAGAGTGAGATACTAGACCATACTTACGCCCGGGCACCATTTCTGTTTTTTAATTCAATTATTTAATTGATTATTGTTTTAGTCAAACTACCTCACTACTTTCGTATAACACTCTTCGTGTAATAAATCGTACTTTCATAAATCGCACGGGGAACTGAAACTAAACTTCATGTAAATACGTATGCATAGTTGTACAAATGAACCCGGAGTCTCGGTCTTTTGAAAATAAATACCATTTAGTAATTTTCAAACAATATCACTACGTTAAATTTGCAGTCCCGTATTTTCCCGAGATTTTTATTTAACAAAATGTATTTTAAAAAGCCGCTTCCATAATTTGTGAGCCAAAAATTAACTTTAGGTAAATATGTATCCGATTATCCGATCTCTAGTTATGAATTTGAATTACCAACTTGCTATGTTTTGAATTTGGTGCAAAGTAAAAATAACAAATGAATAAATAAATTAATAAATACAAAGCAGACTTACTAAGTTTTGATACTATTTTTATAGTTATATTTGGGTAAATTCACGAAATAAAATAAAGTATGAGCGATTTTAGTGTAACTATACTCCAAAAAGATTACGAGTATTACAAAGTAAAATGCCAACCATATAGCACAACATTTCGTCAAACACCCAAATCGTTATCTCTTCTGGTTTCGTCGGGCTAACGAATCAAAGTGGCCGACCCGTCTTTTTGCTCTCCTGGAGACCTATTTTTGAAGTACGAATGCGATTTCGAAATCACCGCTGACTGATTCCTGATCATCCAATTTTTGAAAGTCGATCGCAGAGCTGCCAACATAGATAAAGTACACACATAAATGTAATGTTCGGTTCCACGCAGAATGTAGCCGCTGCCGGTTATTGCCGACTTAACCATTGCGGATATTATATATATATATATATATATATATATATATATAATATATATATATATATATATAGATAACATTTCCACAAGTATGACTTGATTACGAGTGGGTGAGGGCACTCGTAATGAAATCACACCTGTGACTAAGGTATATCAGTGATATTCAAAAATAAGAATTATTGAAAATCGGTGATTATTAGTCACATCGATGATTTCGAAGTCGCATTCGTAATTCAAAAATAGGTCTCCTGAACATTTTTGTTGGAAGGAGATACTATGTTTTGATTTTAAGCAGCCGATTTGACTACTGTCTTTTTTGTTTGTGACATTATCTAATAGATGGCAGCACAGTGAGCCACGTGGCGGAAGAGTCGCATCTTTGATTTTAAAAGGTGTAATGAATGATTTTATGACTTGGTCGAGGATAGATGGCAGCACAGTGAGCCACGTGGCGGAACACAGTTGCACATTTGATTTTGAAAATGTAATAATTAGATATGACTAGGTTGGGATCAGTATTCAGTCAGTCGGGAAGAGTGCAAGTCATAAAAGTCACGGTAGTATTCCATTGCTTTAAATAATTAAGCCGTTATTTCTAGAAGGTGTTGGTATTATTGGCAACACAATAAATATAAATTCTCGCGTCATGACTCTAGTTGAGTTATTATACTAACAAGGAGTTATAAAATAGTACATATTGTCATGAAAAGCTTAGTAGTGGGTCACAAATTTGATACTAACACGTTTATCTTTGCCTTATAACAAATCCTGTCTATGAAATGTCAGATAAAGTTTCGTTTAATACGAGTAATTGTGTTTTGCCAGCACTAGCTTGTTCAATAAATGAATTTCGTGTGACCATTTTACAAAAGCAAATGTACACAAGTAAAGCTTTTCATTAACTCTCATTCTAGAAAGTATAATACGAAACGTACTTTTTGACTGAGTGTTCACTGAACACAACGCGATAGTAACGGATTTAATAAATGCCTATTTTTCAATTGTCGCGTACTTGATGTTTCCAATTAAGTTAAAAATTATATCTATAATCAAAGCATTTACACTTGAGTTGGTTTCGATCTTGAATATGCTTCTTTTAAATTTTAATTCAAGAAAATACTATTCTGTGATTACCACCGCTCATAGACGTATGCACCACCAGAGGAGTGACTTGAGCATTGCCTGCCTTTTGAATAGGATACATTATTTTTTTAAGGTTTTGATATTACATCGGTTAGGGAATACCAGAGGTAACAATTCAATCCACATTTTAGTAGTGAAATTTCCTATAAAAACGCTCCGTTGTAGACTACCAACCATCTTGACATTCAAAACAATGTTATATTATACCAATCGATAACATTAATACAGGATTATTATTTAAAGAAATTGTATATTTGTTTATAATAATGAATAGTTTTTTGACAATTAGAACTGCTTAGACCACGTACAAGTAAACATAATAGTTAATCTTATATTTATTATGAAAATCAAAAATTTATTCCTCAAATAGGATTGGTTCACAAGTTTACGGCGCGAGATCTTGTACTGAAAAGTAACAGCAAGAAAATCGGCAAAGGATATTTTTACCTCCCTTTATTTTTACAGAGACGTCAATTAAAAATTGGCGTCAGATAAACAGTCTGCTCCCAAATTCTTTTTCTAGTTTAAACAAGTTCACGTTATATCTACAAAAGCTATAGTTTCATCATGTTATTTACTATAGCCAAAAAATTTCGCAACGTAACTATTAAATTGTAAAATAAATGTTATCATTTAAGTTATCCTTATAATAACCTTTTTTAATAAGAGTATTTTTGACAATTGATTATCGATTGAGTCCTTCATAATCTGTAATAAACTGAACTCAATTATTCTTATTGCATCGCAATATAGTCTATTTTACCTTGTCATAAGCAAAAAGTAAGATTCGAAGAAAAAGGCACGCGGAGGCGTTGTTTTTCTCTAACATTTGTCATTATATCAAAAAAATGGAATATTAAAACATACTTATTTCTAAAATGACTTATTTCTTATCTATTACCAAGTTCGTAAAATAACAGTATATGCATTAATCTATTCCGATATACGGGGTAACATAGAGAGCGAAATTACTGACGATTTTGATTGATTGATGATGACGGATGTTGTGGTTATATCTGCTCGTACACTGTATTTTTTAGTAGGACTATGTATGAAAAAAAAGGGTATGTATTAGGTTATGTACTTTAAGCTCTAAATCCTCTTATTACAAAAACTTTCCAAGAACCAGGTTTAAACCAGAACTACTAAGTCTAGGTTTAATCGGTATTAAAGTTAAACCTCGGACTAAATTGCATTCTTATTACAAATCTCGAACCAATCAAGAACTATTTAGTACTAAGGATCGTCCCTGGTTCCAAAACGTGGACTAAACGTTTATATTTGTTCGACGTTAATAAGTGCCTGTAAAAGCCTATGTTGAATTAAAACTATTTTGAATTTGATAATGTGATTCAGTTCTCCTTGACCGACTTGAATGATTTTGATGACGAATCATAGGAACCAAGCCAAACCTAGCCGCAGAACAAATTGATCCTTATCAAAAAATTTGCTTAAGCTCAAGATCTCTGTAAAACTTTACCTATAGTTTCATTTTGAATTTGCTTACTAGCAATATTTCATAAAGTCAAGATTGCCCATTTCCTGTTTTTAATTCAACTGTGCCCGTGACTTCATCTACGTAGAATTAGTATTTCGAGTAGCTTAAACTTGCGTAGCGTAATAGTACATTATGGTACAAGTGCGTAATGTTGGTGATTACCGCTGAGGCGCATTGAGGCCCGAGCCGTCAGGCGAGGGTCTTAAGGAGCCGAGGACGGTAATCATCAATACACACGTGTATCATACAACGTTTTTCAAGACACTTCTGAATAAAATAATACTTAAATTTTTGCAGACATCTTAATTAATAACTAACTAAATAACTTCAAAAGAGAAAACGAGACGAGTTGTGAAAAATGTTTCGTAATGGCGGGAAAAATTAATCAGTTTTCCTATGCGTGCGCATCGGCCATAGACTAATAAATTTCGTAATGGCGGGAAAAATTAATTAGTTTTCTTATGCGCGCGCATCGGCCATAGACTAAAAAATGAGGTTTCTTTTTTTTGGGCTTTTCGCGGATAGCTTTTTAGCGCAAATGTAAGCGTAACTCAACCATTATTACAAAAAAACCTATTACTCACTCGTGAATAATAGTAATGAAGAAGTCACAGTTTGATTATAGGTGTCATTATGTGCCTAATTGGCATGGGATTAGAGCTACTTTATGAGGAAGTACGTTGAAAATGTTTATGAATTCTGATGTACAAGGTATTTCATTATAAAGTTTTATTAAAATCCATCCAGTCGTTTTTACATGAAAGAGTACCTATCAAACATTTACACTTACAAACAGTCGCGTTTATTGTTTTAATAGAGATTTGTTTATTATGAATTCATTTAATAGGTATCTGAAAATGATTACTCACAAATACTTGATAATTAAAATATAGCAGCTCAGTTGAGGGGATGCTTATAATTAATTCTTTCACGTAGGCGACGATTATTGGAAATTTATAACAGAAGTAATGGGAAAACAAACTTATTTCATAATTGCTTAAGTATTGTTTACAGTAGCTTCCTTTTTAGGGCACACGATCCTTCAATGAAATAAAGGCTGCGCTGCGACCCTTGTCAAAAGGTATTATTATATGCCCTTCAAAGATTACAATAAGACCGTTGAAGTGAGCTTATGTAAATGAGAGTGAAAAGCTTATTTTTACAGCTTGCATTTCCACGAAACTCGAGTGTTCTTCTTTTATTTATTATCCGTGAATCTCCCTTATATAATCCTGTTTGCTCATAAGGAGGCTTAATGGAAATATCTATATACAGAATTTTATTTGCCTGCTCTAATTATAAATTAAATACTTTATAGAACAGGGGTGACCCGTATACCTCGAAAACCTTATCGTATCCATGGGCAGGGCACAATCGTATTTATTCACTATAGGTCTTCACAGTAACACTTCACAATAATCTGACTTTTAAAACTAGTCCAAACCGCACTGAGCCAGTTTGGTTGACTGAAGCCTAATCGCCCTAACAGAGTTTGCTCGTGCATCATCAGAGCCCATATAAATGTCCCCGAGGGGTGGTGGTGACGAGAGTAGTTTCTCTTCATTGCATGCAATTTAGTTAGAAATATTATCATTGACATACAACATGAAGAGTGCAGGGTATAAAACAGAGCCTTGGAGCCTCTTGAAATGTATTGAGAACTGCTTTCATTGGATGAGGCATAAATTCCCCGCTCTTGCAGGAAGTCAGCTACACATGTAAGTACACAACTGGACTGACAAATTTCTATGTTTTATTTATTTATGGCTTTCAAAGACCTGTGTTGACCATCCCGTTGTGTGATTTCGACTTTGTCAACTAAACCTTATTCGTAAACTAATTAAGTTCATATTGTAAATTAAAAGGTTGCACTCAAATGCTGTTTATTTAAAAATCACCTAGGTACAATCTGCATAGGATTATTACTATAAACGCAATACTTTGGCAGATTTATGTTGTCTATATTCAATGCTACAATTATAATGATACAAATCTCAGACATAACAATTTTGTTTACCAGACTAGGTCCACGTAACAATAATTTCGCTAAGGTGAAGGTTGAAATATAAATAATATCCGCATGAGAGACAAACTTCTCGTGTACGCAATAGACGTTCAAATCTATAAAGAAGATAACAAAAAAAAAGGGTAACTTTGAATTTGCCAGGGTCGTCTTGGCTACCTTCGTCTTGCAAATTTCTGCTGCAAAGTAGCAGTGTTCGCATTGCTATATATGTATGTATTATATCACTAGTTGGAAATATGCACTGTGTTTTTTTGAGGGTTGCACATATGCTGCGTTCTGCACAGGAACCACTTGAATTATAGGAGACTATAACCACTTACGATCATATGGGCAGTCTGTATTTATGTTGACATATCACTTAAAATCATTTGAATAAATACTTATAAAATATATCAAAGAACTATTCAAGTATTCAAACAATAAAACCATATCATAATAGGTTCATTTGCTTAAAAATTACGATGCCGTAGACAGACAGACATTCTTAGTTCGTAATTTGTGTATGACATACGGAACCTTAAACAAACGGATCAAATCGAGAGCTTCCTCGTTTATGTATATACACACATACACACACACACACACATATATATATTTATATATGTATTTATATATATATATATATACATTTGTACAAAAGCGAGCTCTTTAAGAAATCTCTACCAACCAAATCTATCATTAGTCAGAACTACAACACATATAAGAAATTGTAGAAACATTAAGCTAAGATGAACTTGAAAGTAACCGAGCTTTCAATATGCCCTTACAAGAAATATGGGAGATTCAATTTCGTATATTATTAGCAGGAAGACCATTCCAAAGCTGAGTAATTTGTACAGAGCAGGAAAGTTTTTTTTTTTTATTATATTGTAGAAGATCGAAAGGATTAACAGAAAAACAAGAACGTTTTTAGTATTAGACGAGAGTAAATGGAAACAGTTCCGCAAATATTCAGGGTAACTAGGATTATGTGAAATTTTGAATATAAGATTCAGGGTGTATTTCTTCGTTACGGTACAAGGAGACATTGAAGTTTAGAACGGAACTCATGCACGTTTAAAGCTAGTTAAATTTATTAATTCTCACCTGACTCCGTCCGTACGATCCCAAGAAGCCAACGGTGATTATCTTCTCATTAGTCCAGTTCTGGTACAGCGATGGACATATCTTCGAGTCTCCGCACTCGTTGGCGACGACTTGATACAAATCAACGCCATCAGGCTCAATCATATCCACTGTGACCTGATCCTCGATAAGATTCGTAGTGACCCTCGCATAAATATTGTTCAGATATATCGAGTCCAGTATGCGAGTGTGAGGGTAAGCGAACATTGTCTCGTTTTCGTAGGACGTATTGATTAACTTACATCCTTTTCTTGTCATCATGTTGGACATATTCGAAGCGAAAGTGAAATTGTCGTAAGCTTCATCAGTGACGTTATAAAAAAAGCCTTCGTCGTCACTAACGGTGATGTTTAGCAAAATTTTGTAGCCATCTTTATCATCGTTAAGCGACTTGGAAAAGTAGGTAGTAAAATTAGGTTTGGGCATCGCGTCGACTTCGTAAAATATCAGTATCAACATGAGACAACTTGTTAGGCGCGCCATTTTCTCCTCAGTTCACATTGGTTCTCGGAATCTGAAACGAAAAGAATACTGTTTATCATTTTGTACTACAAAGTATTAGTTATGTTTTTGTTTTTCAAGCGTTTGTTGGTAATTGGTTTTGCTAACAGTCTTGGGTTTCTAATGGGATCGTCAGAGAATAAATCTGTGGCATTGTACGTAATCACGTCTCGTAATCGTTCTTCTATTGCTGTTATGAGAAATCTTGACCTTGTATTCTGGATTAAAACAATAATACTCATTTTTCCGCTGAGAATGTATAAATTGATAGTGTTATAATATAATTGTTATTCATTACAAAAAATCTGTGTATATTAAGTCGAGTACTTCTAAACTTAAAAGGTATTTGATTTGACTGAAAAGTAAGCAACGGTGGTCCTGGTACCACTGTACCAAGACTTTGCAGATCGCGAAACGTCCGTAGCGATCCCCCCAACCAATAGGCTTGTATCCACTATGAACAAATCTGATGCATTAGGTTGCATAACTATTAAGATGATCATTTAATTATGAAAAAACAAAGTTTTATAAAATAATAACTTTTGATTATTTATATTTTTATAAAATAAAATTGCACAAAATAAGCCATAAGTCACGTGACAGCAAACACCAATTAAAAAGTGTTACGTCACGCCGTGCGAAACGTCAAAGTCAAAATGTCATTCCCAAGTGTCTTGTGGAAGTGCGAAAAAGAATGGGCATCATTCCTTCTCGCGAGTGTTAGCCACTTTTTACGTATCTGCTGATTGTTTGGCACGTATATAAATAATTTTTTTGGTGTTTTTATACTTGTGCTTGTACACTGGGGCACTATGCAGTACTTGTAATACGATGAATCCATTTTTTATTAAAATAACTTCACAATACCGAATATTCCGATACTAAAACAGCTGTGTTTTGCACGGCGTGACGTCATTCAAGACGCCATGACAGTCATGAGCGTTTTTGATGACTAATGTCAAATATTTAATTAAATGCAAAATTATTCTTATAAATAAGCATTTTTTTTCAAAAATAATAATTATTTTGTATAGAATAGGCATCAAGGTATATTAGTATCTAACTACTGAAATTTAGGCAACAAGCCTGGACCTTCAAGACCTGCAAACGGCGGCGTATGAGCCGTCGTGACCCTTGCCATCCCCTTCTCCGCAGCCTTCTTCTTAGCCACTAGTAGGTTCCCATCAATATAGGCTGGAGCCATTTGGGTATATCGTGCCTCTTCTATAGCGTATATGCTCTCTTTATAGAGCAGTGCGGACTGTACCTTTCCTGAGATGCGATCTTCCTTGTCACGTAATTAGGATCAACGGTTTAAACTGAGTTTGGTCGGTAGGTCTTTCGGGTCGAGCCGCCTCGATTAGTCAGGAGTCCGACAGAATCACCGTAGCACTTGATTACGGTGGTATCCATGACTATTCTCAACCTCTCCTCTCCAGTGGGGACAAAAAACATAGACACAGGCATAGGCAGGAGCGGTCGCTTTCACTTCAACCCACAAGGTCATTAGGACCATTGGCTTTAAGCATTGGCATCGGTCGTATCTGGAGTCTGACATAACCACCGTGACACTTCGTTGCGGTGGTAGTCCTGATGGTCTCAGCCTCTCTTCAGTACCGATTGACTCAGATACTCACCGGGCACGGCTGCTTCGGTGAGTATCTGTGTCGAATAGGACGGGAGGGATCGACACATTGCCACCATTGCGCATCCGACCTCAACTCGGCCCAGCACACGCTGGCGGAGTGCCCCGCGTGGGCCTCCGAGCGCCGAGTCTTGGTCACAGAGATCGGGCGAGATCTGTCTCCGCCGGCATTGATTGCGGCAATGCTGGCGGACGAGGGAGGTTGGAGGGCTGTGGCCTCCTTCTGTGAAGCAGTGATACTCCAGAAGGAGGCTGCCGAGCGGGGTCGGGAGATGGCCGATCCCGCTCGAAGAAGGCGGCGCCGGGCTCGGTAGCATAGCTGCGGCGCCGCCGCGGGTCGCCGGCGGGCGCGAGGAAGTCGCGACCGCTACGACGACCCGGAATGGTCCACGCCCCTTCCGTGGCCCGGGGACGTCGTCGGTGGAGGAGACCGGGGGAGGTAGTGAGCCTACCCCGAGGAGGGCTCCCCTGTATCGGCGGGGGAGCGAAGGCTGGGGGTTCCCGGAAGTGGCTTGATGTTCCCGGGGGCTCCCTACATGCCTGAGGAAGGTCATCCCTGAGGTTTTTAGTGGGTAGGCCTCCCCCTTCTGGGGAGGAGAGCCCCACATAACCGCCGGCCCGCCACAGCCAGGGTATGCAATTTAATGCATTTTCCTCAGGGAAAAAAAAAAGCCTCTCTTCAGAGGGAAAAAAAGACACAAGCAGTTCGTGAGCAAGAGTCGACGCGGGAAGTCTAAGTGTAACGTATCTATCGTTCTAACTGTCATCTGTAATAAGGAGCTGTAGTTTCATCAAACTAGTCTAGAAAATCTACATACGATTAAACTTGTGTAATTTAATGCATTTTACTCAGGGGAACAAAAAAAAAGCTTAACATAATTTGCTTGCAAAAGCAACAGAAGAAGAATGAATAATAAATAAGTTGGACATTTATGATCTCTTGGCAACAGCAAGCGGACTATGCCCTTGTGTAAGGTCACAGGAATAAAACCCACAAACCATTGTTATTTAAATTAATGAAGTCTCTGCCCACGCAACGACCAAATTACTAGTAATTAATTAGAGCCCTGGTAATATTTCTAAACAAGATAGGAAAGTGTTAAAGAGCGCTTCCATATAATTTTGGGACGTTTCGAATTTCACCCTCATTGTATGAATGAATACAAACTCTGACCAGGGTCGTCGGCGTGGGTACCTCTTCTTACCTATACCTACTCCAAAGTAGCAGTCTTCACATTACTATGTTCTAGCGTGAAGGTAAGTAAGCAGTGAAATTACTTTTTTATTAGGGTTCCGTAGCCAAATGGGAAAAAACGGAACCCTTATAGATTTGTCATGTCTGTCTGTCCGTCTGTCCGTCCGTATGTCACAGCCATTTTTCCGAAACTATAAGAGCTATACTGTTGAATAAGTAGATGTATTCTGTGAACCGCATTAAGATTTTGATGGAAAAATAAAAAAAAAAATATTGGGGGCTCCCCATACTTAGAACTGAAACTCAAAAATTTTTTTTTCATCAAACACATACGTGTGGGGTATCTATGGATAGGTCTTCAAAAATGATATTGAGGTTACTAAAATATTTTTTTCCTAAACCGAATAGTTTACGTGACAGACGCTTCCAAAGTTGAAAATGGTCCCCCCCTCTAACTTCTAAAATAAGAAAATGAAAAATCTAAAAATAACATATGATGTACGTACATTACTATAAAAATTACCAACAAAAATTGTTATGAACGAGATCTAGTAAGTAGATTTTTTTAATACCTCGTAAATCGTAAACCGCCTCATTCCCATCATCATACAATCAAATTGCTCCCAAAACTTTTCTTTTACACTCTCTTCACTGCCTGTTTGCGGGGCATAAACACTTACAATATTCACTACTTTGTTTTCAATCATTAATTTAACAACTATCATTCTGTCATTTATTCTTTTCACATCTGTCACTCGTTCTTTCATTTCACTATCTAACACAACTCCCACTCCATTTCGCTTCCATCACTTCCACAATAATAAAACTTGTATCCTTCTCCAATCTCTCGTGCTTTATTGCCCTTCCATTTTGTTTCCTGCAAACAGGCAACATTCACTCTTCGTCGTTCAAAACATCCGCTAACTCTCTTCCTCTTCCAGTCATCGTACCCAAATTCCAACTTGCAAACCTCACTCTGACATTCTTCTCTTTCCGGGCTCGCCTCTTACGTCGCACCCGCTCCGGAAGATGCGACAACCCTTGCCCACTTCCCACAGGAGCCGGGTGCTGTCCCTGCGCGTCGCTTGCGGGGTACGCCCTAGCCCTGTCATATATCCCACAACTCGTAATACTCATTAATGTACTGCATGGGATTTGGCAAGAGTTTTACAGTCGGCCGCCTGCCTGACACCAACCCTCTTTGGGAATGCTGTTGTTGGTAGAGGAAGCTACCTATTTTGGAAAGGAAAGGAAGGTTAAGGGTAGGAACGTAGGGGTAAGAATACTGTTTTCTCGGCAGGAAGGGTATGAGAATACCAGTAGCTCGGGGAGCCGGGGTCGCGTACCCGTATTCCATAACAGGATCACCGGAAAGGTAAACCCGCATGAAAACCCCTGGCTGGGATATTTTAATAAATAAACTATATTATTGTTAAGTTTCATCAAAAAAAATATACAGTAGTTTTTACGCAAAAGAGCAACAAACATGTATTCATACAAACTTTTGCGTTTATATTATTAGTAGGATTTTGACGACATACACAGTTTTATGAGGATGGCAGATTTGCTGTGAATCTCGCAGGAATCGGATATATGTATTATATACTAGCTTTGTCCCGCGGTTTTGCCCACGGACGATTTGCATTGTTTATATATTTCTATAGTAATCTAGTACTAAATATAGCCTATGTTACTCAGTGATAATGTAGCTTTCTAATGAAAAAATAATTATTAAAATCGGTCCAGTACTTTTTGAGTTTATTCGTTACATACAAAAATACAAATCATTCCTCTTTATAATATTAGTGCAGATAGTGTAGAAGTGTAGACTACTACTTATTATCTGTGGAAGGTAGTCTATTTGTTTCTAATAATAAAAAAAAAACATCGAATGCTGCCACATCACTGACGCAACCTGTAGCCTAGTTGATAAATATACTTTCGGGCATGTCATTAATATTTTCCAGCTGCTGTCGATTTGAACCCTCCTTCTACGCCGAATCAACGTTTCTTCGCTATTGAGCTGCCCACAAAGCTTTATCATGTGCATTTTAGGAATAATTTGGCAAAAACACCACTATTTTTAAAACAACAAACAAACAATCTATCAGCAATCTATTGGGTATGAGCAATCGCTTTGTTGAGAGTAGAATAGAATAGAACCGTATCTATTTTTTTACGTTAAAACTACATTTTGTCTATGAATTTGCTTATAGAATTCTTCTACTGTCAAATAGAACACAGACGGGCGGTAGAATAGAAGCACAGTTAGCATCTTGTCTGCGAGTTTTCTATCAGCGTCATCAAGTCACGTGACGTATCTACTGGAAATGTCAGTTCCATACATTTTTTTATGTTATCTATTATATAAAACGCAAATAGAAAGGCATTTTGTCTAGGGGGGCTGGCTATATAGGAACATAAAATATTTGAATGAAATATATTGTGAAGTATGTATGTGTACATTATAACTGTTGCTGTACATCTATCTTGGTACTCTCTTAGCTGCTATAAGGTAGACGGGCAGAAAATGCTTGATGACATTAAGCCTGCCTTTGTACACCTTATGTACCTTAAGCATTATTTTGGTACACTCTTAGCTAGTAATGGTAATAACGACTGTTTTGTAATAATGAATAACACTGTTGTGTTATTTTCCTATAGCTGTTATTGTAAACTGTTGTCTGTTATCCTGTTATATTGCTGTTTTGACAAATGTTGTTGAGTACGATTGTTACTGTATATATAGCTGGTTATTTCTTAAAATGAATTTCCTTCATAATTTTTCAGGCTTAGGACTGTGAGAATATTAGGCAGTAATTTAAATAACTTAAAACTAATTAATCACTATAATATTCTGGTGTATTTAAAAGTTCATTGATCTGTATATAATTTGTTATTTACATTCAATATTTACATTATTTACATGCAATATTCTCAATTTCCATTTATTTACAATATCTACTCTAATTATTATTTATTACTTCAAAAGTGCACGACACTAATTATTGCAACGAATAGGTAATTTTATTTGCATACACGATCACATAACGGCAAATCCAAACAGGATACTAATTATTGCAACGATCACACAACAGCAAATAATGCGTGACTAAAAAAATGACGACAGCTTAGGCACCAGCAAGCCAGCAACAGTTTACCTAATTGTTATTTCAAATCACACTGGAAATCGAAATGAGTTTAATTGTCATACGAGCGAAGGTACAAAATGTGAATTTGGTATTAGTAAAATTACTATAAGAAATAAACAAATAGGAACTTTATTTCCTTGTGAGAAAGGTTAATATTATAAGAATAAGCAGTCAGACAACAGAGCGAGCGCCTACACAACGGTTTCAAGTGGCAACAACAACAATGCGACTAAGCGATTCTTTTGTGAACAACAGTTAGTTAGTTAGTTTGGCTGGGCTCCACCGCACTTAGCCGCACGATTGGGCCATTGTGCGTATGATAGAAGGCTCCTGCCTCCTTCCTACTCCATCCATCCAGTTCCTCCCAGAACGCTAGCAGCCTCTGTGGGCTGCTGCATGCTTCTGCAGGGCGCCGGGGAATGGAGAAGTTTCTCCCGTTGGTCGGCACACACTTGCACATTCCATAAGAACATGCTGTGGCGTCTTCAGCCTCCATGCACCCTCTGCATAGGGGGCTGTCTGTTATACCTATTGTGTACAGGTGTTTGTTTAAAAGGGCAATGTCCGGTTGGTGGCTATGACCTTTCGGATCTTGTCTCTCTTTAGTTTGATAAGGGAACGGGCAAGCTTCTTGGAAGGTACCGGGACTGCTTCTTTCGTTCGCTTGCACCCCTCCTTAGTTGTTCATTCTTAGGTGTAAGTATAAATATATATATTCGACTATACGATGATATGGTATAATAATAAAAATATGATCGTGCGTTACTCTATTGGGACCGCTGTACCATCACAGACTATTGTTTGCAAAGTCTGATATCGTGGTGATCGACCGGTCCCAACCCCGAGCAGTGCTTGTAAGTGGTGATATCATCACCGTTATTCAGGACGATTATTTCGTGAAAGCTGAAAGACATAGCCAGCAGGTACCTTGACTTGACACATGAGATAACCGCCATTTGAGATGTTGATTCGATGATCAATGTTCTGACAATTGTGTCGCTATCAAGCCATTCGCAGGAATGGCTTGATAGCGAAGTGTATCGATTAACATCTTAAGAGGCTCTTAATAGATGGAGCAAAGACAAAAGTTCTCTACATGGCACGAATTGTCCGGAGGTGGCTTTCTCTCCATCGTTAGCTTGGGATTTGCTTCGCTGTCGAAGGTTTACTAGGTTTTCAATGCAAAATATTTATGTTTTCTATAACAAAAAAAATAAATTTAAAAATACTTCATAAATAGTAATATCAATGTGTATTGTCTTTGAAGAGGAATAATTTTCACATAAACACTTAAAATTATAGTTTAACTAAGTTATTACAAATATATGTTAACTATTTAGGCCTTAAGGAAACTAGCTCAGTATATACTATACAAGATAAAATATAACCTTATACTGAATTCAGTTTCACGTTCGGTACGTGAGATTGTACTATCTATACTAATATAATAAAGCTGAAGAGTTTGTTTGTTTGTTTGTTTGTTTGAACGCGCTAATCTCCGAAACTACTGGTGCGATTTGAATAATTCTTTTTTTGTTGGATAGTCCATTTATCGAGGAAGGCTATAGGCTATATATAATAACATTACGCTATGACCAATAAGAGCAAAGACAGAGCGGTAAATGTGTAAAAAACGGGGAAAATTATTCATTTTTGAAGGCTTTCTTTGCGTGCGCTGCGAAAACGGTTCAAGATACACAAAAAATATGTATGAAAGAATTATTCCTCTATACATGATCTATGTGGGAAAAACCAAAAATCTGCCGGAAGTCACTATTCCACGCGGACGAAGTCGCGGGCAAAAGCTAGTACAGCATATACAAGTAAATAAATTGTTTCATCTGTCCGTCTGAAGTTATGTACATCTAAAAAAATATAAGGAGGTAAAGAAATGTTTATATAATTTTTAAAAGAAAATTCATATACAATTTGTTATTTTCTTACTGCTCACATTGTAACGTATACGCGTTACGATACAAAGAAAATGCCACCGGCGTTTTGGCACAAAGGCTTTTTGATTAGTTTTTGTTTACACTACGTACTAAATTTACGCCCGCGTTATAACGAATTCCAAAAGGAAAAATACGTTGTTCATTTTATGTTTCTCCGATAGCCTCTAAAAAGCTTACACTTTCACTTGGGTCAAAATCCGGAAAGTCATAGGTTCTTTACGGCTGTTGTTTTTTTTAACAGGCACCTATTCATAATAGGTGTGACAGATAGCCCTCTATGCGGAAGATATATGGAGGCAGAGGAAACACCACAACATGTTTTAATGGGGTGCAAAAGCGTGGTCGAAAAATGGACCAAACTTGTCCAATCCCCAATATCACTATAGTAAGCATGCAGAAGTCGCAAAAGACTTTGTGCATTCTGGAAAGACCAGGGATGGTTGGAGTAAGAGAGAAGTTAGCCAGCACAGGACGCACATTGGTCCAATAATGAGGCTAAGTTCAAATAAAAGCACGGGTTTTTGTCTCCGGTTCTTAAACAATGCCTATATCGTCTTTAATGAAAATCAATTTCGTAGTTTCATCAGCCACATTCAACAAAAAGTCGGAGACGGAAAGTCCGGTATTTGAGTATTAACTGTAATACCAAGTATGCTAAGCTGCACACGGCAGCCGTCAGCTGCAGTATATGTAACAAACTCGACAATATACTTGAATTGCACAAACTAAATAAATATATGTACTTGCAAATATAAAATTAAGCAATGGCTTTTAAAGTTAAATTACAAAAACACAGAAGCTCTAATTGTACAGTACTCAAGACCATGATACACATACAAGTATGTGACATACGTTTATTCATAAAGGCATACACACACACACACAGACACACACACACACACACAGACACACACACACACACCAGTACATACATACATATATAGAATAATTGTTTAGTTTCACACAAATATAGTAAATTAGCATATGCGGGTGCTTGCTCTGCTCTGATTTGTTCTGTTGCTCAGAGACTGAACCAATGTCTTCCAAATCACAGGTTGTATCTAGATTTGAAGCCAGCGGACTTATGTAATAGCTATAAGAACGTTATTGTAAACAAAAATAATGTGTGATGTAAGCTGTATGTATGTGAAAATAAATCTAATTATTATTATTAGTTTATGTGCTTATTCAACCAGGTATCAGCAGCATCATATTGGAATACCTGCTGTCGCTTACAATAGCTAATCGATTCATATTCCTATATATGAATCCAAACATTCTGTCCATACTAAAAGTCCTAATCATCGTCGTATTACATACATTATATACATTTCATATGTACATATATCTTATTATAAAAGGATAGTGGAATTTGTATCCAGCAGTGAACCTTGGCATTAAACATTACACGTCACGTGGAACTTTAGAAAACTCGAAACTTTTCTGCAAAACATGATGACAACTATAATTTAAATAACTTTGCCTCTCTTACACACCAGTAGTCATAGGGTTGGTAGTCAATTGAAAAAGAAATTGTGTAATTTGGTTTATAATTTTTGCAAACAATTCAATTTTATCATAAGTGCCAATATGGAGTAAAATGTATAACAAATTCCTGACTTAACCCAAACCATTCCATTCCAAGACCCTCTTAATTACTGACATACACTAGAACTACATTATTAACAATATAATTTACTGTTAATTGAAACATTAACTGAGTACTAAACAGCACATTTCATTCTAGTGGAGGCAGGTTCTACGACACAGGACTTGCTTTCGCCCAATAAGTTTAATCCGGTGCCAAATAGGCTTCCACAACCGATTAGTCGATATATCACATTCAACTGGTTGTATATTGAATATTGAACGCCATGTTTGTGAACGTG
>JAYEAL010000587.1:0-34694 GCA_036419045.1 Scirpophaga incertulas | reverse complement strand
TAAAAAGACCGTCAGCCGTGAAGTCCAAGTTCAGAGTTTCATATGCACTTCATTTACTTATATAATGATTCCTAAACGAAGGAAACATCGTGAGTACACTTGCAAAGAAATTCAAAGGCGCACGTAAAATCGATCTGCACTAGGCTTAATAGACCTAGGTAGGCCTAATAGGAGTTGCCTCGATAGGAGCGTGTATGAGCTGTAATTATTGAAATTTTATGCAATCTACACGAAGTACATATTATTATATATCTGTATACGATTATAATATATTAATTTAGGTGTTTAGTTAATAAGTATAATATATTAATTTTTCTTATTAGTCACACAGTTTTGAAATGAATCAGATAAGTTGTTATTTACAATTTCACGAATAACCTTAACAAACTTGTTTCGTGGAACTTGGCCCGATCGTAGTCTAAAGTAAATAACTATTTCCTTTATATTCAATTTAGCCGAGGCAAACCTGTGTGCTTTTGGACAGTGACATATTTCTTTGTTTCTAGATTAAGTATCAAACTGTATCTCAGTTTGATAACTTAATAACTTATAACTCAATAACTTATAACTAACTTTATGTATGAATCTGATAACGCGTGTGTTATAGCTGTGGTTTAACCAGAAAAGTGGCTGAAAATCTCGTAGGTACAAAAATCTTGACAGATTTACAAAAAAAAAAAAATTACAAAGGTTACATTTTCTTCCAAATAATCAGCATTCCGAAACCGGTACAGATCATCAATTGAGTTGAAATTGGATCCTCTTGTGAGACAATAAAACAATAGATGGCTTGGGCAAAAGGGGAATCATTTAGAGTCTATCAATATTTAATTTCACGGGTCACTTGACTTGCCAAGCGATACCAAATAACAAGAAAAGAAAATTCTATGTTTATATTTACACAGTTACAATCAGGTGAGCGTTGAAAGTAATTCGTCAAACTGTGGTGATAAATAAAGAGAGAAAATAAAAGGTGTAGGTAAGAGGTATCCATTTACTGTTGCGTAGGTAATCTGCATATTTTCACATTTACGAAATATCTTGTAAAGTTTTAATAGGATGATATTTGATTTACATAAGTCAAACTAAAAATAATACAATAGTTCGGTCGTAGAAAGTATGTATTTTTGACAGAGTTTGTCAGTTTCTTATCTCTAGTATCTGTGAGTAGTAATCTATGCATAACGTTCATGGTTATATAGATATAGTAAACTAAATTATACTTTATATATTGTAACTTTTTGTTATCTCTTAATAAATAAATAAATAGTATAATTTAAGTTCATATTCAAGGAGCGTGTTTAGGATTATTAAAAAATGAACCTTATGCTATCTATTAGAAATGAATTCTCTCAGTGGTCAAAGTGAAAAACAAACTATAAAAAATACATTAGAATACAATTGCGAGGCTATATATAATCGCTGCAATATAATGAAAAGAGACGACACATTCACTCTTCTACAAAAATGGTGATCTACTTGTAGTCTAGAGAATTTTCAGTAAGCTAGGCATAAAAAAACAGAATTTACATTCTCAGCTCTATCCCAACTAACATTCTCTCCTTTAAACAATATTAATATTGATGCTTTTAATGATGACTTCTGTTCGTCTTGTATATTTCGAGTGGTTAGTATACCGGTTTCAAGGTGACACCATGTCTAAGGTCTCCGGTTCGAATCCCGGTGGGCGCATATGTTTGGGTGATAAATGCGAGCATTTGTGCCTTAGTCATGTTATTGTTATTATATACTTCTATCAAAAACATTTATATATGTATAATATATGTATGTCTATCCATTACCCTAGATCCCATCACATAAGCCTTGCAGAGCGTAGTTTTCCACCTAGGCTAATTGGTGTAAGTGTAACAAATATTTATTTATGACTGACCTTAGCATCAAGGGTAATATGCTCAATAATCTTTCATCTTTGCCACGATCTGGCTATTATTCTTTTGTTTTTTTTTTCTTCAATTTCGGCGTTCCAACGTTGAAGGAAAACATTGTGACACAACCTACATACACCTTTTTTATACACCGAGAAATTTAAAGGTATAAGATGATAATTAGAGAAAAACTGTATACATTGTGCAAATCTTAACTTGTATTTAGTCACGATTTGCAATAGATTTGTGTGTTTCACATAGTGAACAAAAATGGTGTTTTTATTTAGGATTTTTTATATAATTGTCAACCTTTTTTTAAAATGATGTACGAAAACCGAGCAATTTTTAATTTGAAATAAACTGTAATATTTATATTCTATAAAAAATTTATATTTATATATTCGAAAAAAGGAAATAGTTTCTTTGTGTTTCATAGAGTATTTTATTGCGGAATGAAACCAATACTTTTCCATAATACTATTACTTACTGACAATATAAAAGTAGACACTTCATTTCGCAGATAAATAACGGTAGAATTAAAATTAATGGCCCATAAAATTCTACTACGGCTGAAAATGTGAAGGTAATAAAAGTTTAAGAACTTTTTAAGAAGTAAGTTTGGCATTTATGATGCCTAGCTTTTGCGGGCTGCCGGAACAAGTGAAATTCCACTGTTTTTCTTTATAACATTACGAAAATCTTATTTTACTATATTTAACATATAATTTTATATTACTAAAATAGTTCTGAATAGCAATTTCGATGCAATGTAGAAAAATAAAAATAGAGCACAAAAAGCGTCAGTTATCAGTTATTTGGTTACAAAATATTTTGGTGATTGTAATCTAATAAATACCAATCACTCATTTCCTATATAATTATAAAACGGAAATAATTAATATTGTAATAAAATAATAGTGGCTAGTAAATCTGACTAGTTGAAAAACTAGTTTACAGCTTTACTAGTTACTTTATTTTTACTAGTTACTAGTTCACAGCAAAATAATATGTAAATTTATATTTTTATATAGATGTGACTAATATACAGGTTAAATTAATCATTTATTTTAAATCAAAGAATCAAAATAAAATTACATTCAAGATAGTCCTCAAAGACTCTTATTGACGTTAAAATTAAAATAAAAGTATACTTTAAAATAAAAGAAAACAGAGAGCTACTTAAGAGAAAAAACTGAAATACTATTTTTTATATTATATTACATGTAACAATATAATTACACATAAAATCGGAAACATACAATTGAAAACTCCACACACACACATAAATCACATATCAGAAACAAATGCTCCAAATTAATTTGATAATTAGATAACAATAAACATACAATGCAATAAGTTATATGTTAGCCACAATAACATTTAAATTATTAACTAAACACCGAATGTTTCGTTGATATTGTAACTTTAATGTCACAAAGATTAGGAAATCAGTTATGTAATTAGTAATTACTATTCGAATAAACTTTTAACCCGTATTTTATATTTGGAAAGGCAAGTCAGTAAAATTTTCTAGAACTGTTCTAAAAAGTTATATATTTTTCCATTAACAAATCTGTAGCGGTTTGAAGCTTGAACGTTGGAACGAGAAGTTAATTTTCATTTCTCGTGTTTCATTTTTTACATAACATACATGCAAAAGTATAATATATAATAGTTAGTACGCCGACAGTCGATAGGCAAAATCAAAATAAAATGCTGCACGGTCAATTTGCGTTTAAAAAAAGTCAGCACAAATAATCACTTATCTTTTAATTAATTTATATAAATATAAAATATATAAAGAATAATCTATATATATATATATATATAATTAGCAATAATCTGTTACATTGACATTTATAGGACTTATAAATATTTGCCAAGTATAGTGTTCAAAACAAGCGCTATTGCGATAACGTAACACTAATATGTATGTAAAATTAAAAATGTTTTGTATTAGTTTTATTATTTTATAATATTTAAATAATACTGTTTACAATAAGCATACGAGTACAAAACACACGCAGAAAAAGACGGAATCAGTTATTGTTACAAATCGTAACATTGTGTATTCTGACATTTCATGAATATTTCGAGGTAAATATTATGGAAGCAAGCAGATATAATAGCAGGCATTGTCGTGGACTCAATTTCAGGATACTGATCGCCTGTATTCACAGGCACAGCTTAAGTGCTCGTAATACTCATTCTTATTTACAATTTCCTGGTTTTCCAGCTGCTTTGACGGAATTTTAAGGATATACACGAATTTGTTTAAATATTATGAAGAACATTTGTGTTAATGTTAACTAGCAGAAAATTATGTTAAGTATTAATACATATGAAATTTGTGGACTCTTTATATGTTTTTATAAGTTTTATTATATGTATATCTCCTTTAAGATATTTATAATTTAGAAAACGCAATTATGTTAGCTAGAGCCTTAAAAAATTAGGATTCTTAGATTATGGTTATGTATTTAATTAATTTATATACAATCATTAGAGCTTATCCTTTGCCTATGTAAAGTATATAAAATAAACTCTAAATAGGAAAAAGAAATGTTTTCTAAAAAAAAAAATTATACCTGTGTTATATATGATGTAAGGATACTTAATTACGTTCTTTAGCCATGCATATGTATGTACTATGAGCTCGGTACTTACATCTTAACAAGAACGCATACATATAACTCATCTCATACATTTTCGTGTCTTTTCTAGCTGTTTATTAACACCAAAGGGTAAAAAAATTAAAGGTATTTGGTATTTGTTAAAATATTTAAGCTTTTGGTATATACAAACATTCTCCTGTTAAGAGATATTTAATTACACATGTAATTTTTATAATTTATATATTCATCTTTGCTTCTTTTTTCTAACTTTTGTCATAGTGGGATTGCTGAAATTCTACAGTTTTTGTGTTCTCATGTTTTCGTCTATATTGTATTTATGTACATTTTATTTGTGCATTTTATATAACTTTTCTTCCATATTTAGGCCTACAGCAACATTATTTATGGTTAAAATTCTTTTTTTTTCTATCACATGCGGTGCCATGTCAACCTATTATTTCTTATCTTTTCAGTCAATGGTGCATTATAAAAGCTTCCCTTTCATTTGAAAATACAGAAGTATACCCGTGTATATTCTAAATATCAAGAAACACCACCTTACGGCACGTCATTGAATCCATTGAGAGGTTGGCGCGAAGTCAAGCGCGATGGCTCATTAGCGCCACAATAGCGCGCTACACAATGCCGCTCTTATACACTGTGGTTATGTGATACATTGTGCACAGGTAACGAATAATGATGTTATGTTCATCACTCACCTTAGGGTATATTTTCTTGATTAGTATCATTTTCTTATCAAAGAGGAAACATGAATATAATAATTTATATATGTATAGGATATTTGGAGGTAAGCGGATTATTTTACTGAGCCTTTCGAGTTAGCAAGTTAGGGGTTCGTGATATAATTATTTGTACCTCTAAGGCACAGTATATTATGGTTTTTCAAATAACGGTAAACTTTGTAGCAGAGGCATGATAATTTATATTGGCAACATACAGAACACTTCTCAGAACTTCTCCCAGATCTTAGTATACTCGTTAAGCAGTACTGTTAAATTGTTTACTGAATATAAAATAATAAAATTAAGAAATAATTCATAATTTTTCAAATTTTAAAGATCAAAATCCTAAAGTATAAGTTGTATTTTCTGGTTAAGCCAAGATAGTCTTCTTTTACAGACGTGCTTTTGATAACGCATTGACAGTCCACTGCACTCAGTTGTGATTCTATTAGTATATAATTTATATTATTTATAATTTATTTATTTATTATCGGTTAGTTTTACTAATGATTTTATCAAACGTTATGCTTGTAATGGTCAAATCGTGATCTGTACTTATCGTCTTGCAAACAACGAATACTGTTTGATACAATAAATCTGCCTAAACGATTTTTACAATCATTGTATTTGTATTGGGATGTATGTAATAAAGCAGTGTGACAAGTTAAGTATTTTTACTTCCATACCAACAGAAACTAAGACTAAACGTATGTTTCACTGAATATTTAAATAGGCGATTTTGCAATTTTCTTACCATATTACGTGAGCCGTGACCGTTTTCCCTGGACGGGCTAAAGGCTTGACAGGCACGTTAATGTTTCACACTTTTCACACAGGCCAAACCTTTTTGTAAAGGCATTTACTTGTAGGTACTTAGTTATAATTTTTTTTATCGTAAAAATCATATTACTATAATATGTATCGTAAAAATCATATAAAAATAATAACATATTGTCCAAATAAGTATCTAATCTATACAAGGGTAAATTTATCTCTTTTAGTATTTATTCGAACCAACTCAAACGTTTTTGCTAATTAATGGATGCAGATGATTGTACAAAAAGAAATAATAGTTTTAACACACGAGGCATAATATGCTTACATATTTATTTAAGCGATGTTTAAAACTACTCTATAGCAAAAAGCTCGTTGAATTAAGCTCAATCTCGGACTAAATTTACAGCTGACTAAAGGCTAATTCAGATTTTGCGTGAAATAATGCGCACAACATAAGAATGTACATCTTGCGAGATATTAGTAGCTGTTCGGGCCGCATGCGTCGCAAAGTCTGGATTATCCTTAACAGAAAACGTGTATACATCCAAGTCATGATGAAGTACTTATGAATATAAGCTATATATCTTTTCAGCTGAGATTAAAAAATGTTATACGCAAACCTTCAAAAAAAAACCAAGGAACGCATTTGTGATGGGGTCATGGACACTCGTGGGCGTCCCGTCTATGGGCGGCATTAAAATATTAACTTAAGGTGATTTGTCTGCTCGTTTACCCCCTTATTACATAAAAAGGAGAAGGCTATCACGTAGACTGTATGTTTTTTTAAATATTTGGGTACACCATTATTCAAAAACAGAAATTAATTGACTGCCGAAGAAAGCAGGGTAATGTTTTTCGAGCTTATGTTTGTATCTATGTATGTATGTCCATTTCTTTGTCAGGCTCTACAGCCTGAACGGCTTGAAATATAAATACAATCCATTTTGAATATTCTTTAACATTCCAATTCTCGTACTTTCTTAAAACTTCTACATTTATCTATACCAACCTACATAAAATTGTTAAAGTACCTACGTAAAAGATTTTTTCATGATCCTGTTAATTTCACCTTATTGACTCTATTTTTAGCGTTCAATGTCCATGCAAAATGCAAATGTACTGAAGAAGTTAATTTAAATGTAAAGGGAAATTACGTTTTCTGCTTCATTACGTGCCTTTTATTCGACACGGTTGAAAGCTATTTGTAACTTGGGCTTACCTTTCAGCTTTAATGTTCTTATCAGTTTATTCAATTTCTTTTTATTAAACTAAAGTTGTGATATATAAATTAAACTGGAATAGGTAAATCTTTAAATAATCTTCTTTTATAGCCATATATTGATAAACTGCCCATCTTATGATATGTGGTTACAGTGACTTACAGTATAATATGGTTCCAGTGCGATTGAAGTGAACCAGAATACAGTAATACATTTCTGTTTTGCCGTAGAAATAGGCATGACGGAGGTCGAACAAGGTTCTTACAATTGATGAAGTATTTCATTTTATCTTTGTCTAAATACCTATATTCAGCTGTGATGGTAGGTATTTACATTTACTAAAGGCATTGAAATCGAGAGATATTCATTAAGTTTCATCAGTCGCTAGAGATATGGGATATTGATATGAAATCCTCTGTCAATCTACGTGTGTGTTGTTGCTAAGATTATGAATATTAAAACCTAATAGAATTAGTTTTTAGGCAAAGCTTTGGTCCTTGCCCCATGTCTTCAAAAATATATAATAAGTTACTAGAACGCTAACAGTAAAAATAGGTTTGTTAAGTGAAGTGACATTACTGTTAATGATTCATGAATCACCTTTTATTATCATCAAAGCCTATATACGTCCCCATCGAGGTGCAAACCCCTCAAACACAAACTCAAAAGTTTACTCTAATTATATTAAATCGATTAGGAATTTGTCAGCCACCTCGGCCCAGAATATTTTTTTTTATAATATAGGGCAGCAAACGAGCAAATGGATCACCTGATGGTAAGCGATAACCGTTGCCCATGGACACCCGCAACACTAGAGGAGTCACAGATGCGTTGTCGGCCTTTTAAAAGGGAATTAGGGGGAAAGGTTGGTTGGGCCTCCGCTATACGCTCACTCACTCGGCGAAACACAGCGCAAGCGCTATTTTACGTCGGTTTTCTGTGAGGCCGTGGTATCACTCCGGTCAAGCCGGCCCAATTCGTGCTGAAGCATGGCTCTCCTACGGGTTAACTACTTACACCTTCAGATTTGTTCGCAGTTGGTATGTAGTTTGTCTTACGATGTTTTCCTTCACCGTAAAATTGTCAGATAAATGTACATATGAAGTTTGAAATACGAATAACACATTGGAAGATGGAAAGACTGACCCCGGGCTCCGATTCGTAGACAAGTACCGAGACCACAGCGCCATCGAGGCAATTGTTCCTTTTTGTATTTAGTGTATGTTTGAATGTTCGATGCGTATGATGTTTCTTTAAGAATGGCATTTAAGAGATCATTGTAATCTGTAGGTTCCGTCTGTGGTAACGAAAATTGTTGAACCCGAAAATCGCCTTTATTGAAGAACAGATTCGCTGTTCTTCCAAAGAATTCCCCAATATCTGAGTATGTTTAGAGTATTTTCTCCAATCTTTTGTCGCTGTGTTCTCTTAATTTAAAACGAATTTGGATGGATTTAACTGCTTGTAAAAGTTTTTATTGAATAAACTTCTTTAATATTAGAGTCGAGTAATTTTAGAGGCATGATCGTCTTCTATTTACTTCCTTATTTGTGGCGTAATCTAGTGTCTAGTAAATAAATAATCGATAATAGTAACTAATTAACCAAAATGCGCATTTTCACAAAGAACTTACAATCTATAGCTTAGTAACTTAGCAATTCACACAGGAACTATATTAATATTGGTTTATCGCGGGTACAATAAAGCGGTCACCTGAGGCACGCTAAGAATGCCATCGGCGGATATTGCTTCATACCACGTGAAGCGAATAGCGATCAGCATGCTGACTTTTTCCAATATCTACTATCTTTAACATAATACGAATAGCAGCGGACTGTGTCTTAAATGTATAGTTGTTTTGTGAGAAAACATACAGCTATTTTATCTATTTATAATTTAAGGTAAAGTTGAAGATGAATAATCAAAATCGTAATAGCCATGCACTTAAATTGTAAGCCAATCGAAATACACTAGAAAGAATGAATGTGGTGTACCACAAGAAAGCACATTGGGTCCATTTTTATTTCTTGCACTCATAAATGATTTGCCAAGTTCTGTGAGACAGAAGTACATACAATATTTTGACAATAATATTTAAAGAAGAAAATAAATTTGGTAATAAATATTAATAATGGTCTTAGAGTAAATACAGGTAAAATAAAAATCACTTTATCATTTCAGATACACAATTATACAAGTAGTTTCCACTTATATCATGTTTAATAGTAAAAAAAATTCACGATATTGATAATGCAACATTTATTATCACAATTTTTTATAAATTAAATTGGAAAGAGTACTTTTTTTTATAAAAAAAAACGAGCAAACGGATCACCTGATGGTAAGCGATAACCGTAGCCCATGGACACCCGTAACACCAGAGGAGTCACAGATGCGTTGCCGGCCTTTTAAATGGGAATATGCTCTTTTATTGAAGGTTTCGATATCGCATCGGTTCGGAAATACTGCAGGCGATAACTCATTTCACAGTTTCGTAGTGCGTGGCAGAAAATTCCTGGAAAAACGCACTATGGTGGACTGCCAAGCGTCTAGGTGATAAGGATGAATGTTGTGTCGTGTAGAACGGTGACGGAAACTAGTACCTAGCAGGAATTAATCCGAACAATTCCTCGGAGCATTCCCCGTAATATAAGCGATAGAGGATATATAGTGAAGCTACATTTCTACGCAGCGCCAAGGAGTCCAGCCGACATGAAATATCTGGGCGGTCGACGATTCGGGTCGTTCTGAGTTGGATGCGGTTCAGAGGGAGTAGCTGGTACTGGAAGCCCCTGCCCAAAGATGGGAACACTATTCCATATGTGGCCGAACTTGCGCCTTGCATTCAGTGGGCCGGTGTGAAATACTCGTACCGCCTCGATCTATTGAGCACACCAAGCTTCTTCGAGGCTATTTCAGTTATTTTTTATTTGTTAGATAAATTTACTCGTCCAGGCACGTCTACTTCGGTGAGTATCTGTGTCGAATAGGACGGGAGGGATCGACACATTGCCACCACTGCACATCCGACCTCGATTCGGCCCAGCACACGCTGGCGGAGTGTCCCACGTGGGCCTCCGAGCGCCGAGTCTTGGTCGCAGAGATCGGGCGAGATTTGTATCCGCCGGCATTGCTTGCGGCAATGCTGGCGGACGAGGGAGGTTGGAGGAGTGTGGCCTCCTTCTGTGAAGCAGTGATGCTCCAGAAGGAGGCCACCGAGCGGGCTCGGGCGATGGCCGATCCCACTCGAAGGAGGCGGCGCGGGAGGTATTGTAGCCTCCCCCGAGGAGGGCTCCCCTGTATCGGCAGGGGAGCGGAGGCTGGGGGTTCCCGTAAGTAGCTTGGCGTTCCCGGGGGCTCTCTACATGCCTGAGAAAGGCCATCCCTGAGGGTTTTAGTGGGTAAGCCTCCCCCTTTTGGGGAGGAGAGCCATAACCGCTCTCCAGAGCCATAACCGAACCGAGGAGACATAACCGCCGGCTCGCCTCAGCCGGGTTATGCAACTTAATGCATTTTCCTCAGGGGAAAAAACATGTAAATTTACTCGTGTCCTAAGACAATTGCGACAAGTCAAATGATACGAGGCATTTTTAAGTGTGCATATTTATAGATAACTAGTTGATGCCCGCTATTGTGTCTGCGCAGGATTAGTAATTCGATTATATTACAGTGGCGTAGGTATATCTATATTAATTGTTGTCCATATGTTATGCTGATGTACATATAAGCTATATTATTGATGTACATATAAGCTATATTATTGTAAGCCATTCAATAGTTTTCGTGAAAGAGTAACAAACATCTATCCATACTTACAAACATTCGCGCACATAATTTTAATAGAGAAGTGTTTAAAGTTGAGAAGAAATATATTAGTGCTGTACCTATGTAGAGCGTGACTTTTAGATTGTTGTAAACTATTGTTTGATTCTGTACAACTTTTGCTCTTGCATGTACATTGGACATATTTATATTTTTGTAAAAACGTATCATTATAATTTTCAACTAGGATTATTATTTGGAGTAGCTCATATTATCATGATGTTTATCTTTAGAAATTGTAGTCTATATATTTTTGTGATGTATAAGTTATATTATTATAAAATTTCATTAAAATCCATTTAGTAGTTTTTAAGTGAAGGAGTAACAAACATTTATCCGTGCAAACCTTCGCGTTTATAAAATATCAGTAGGATTAAGCAAGCATTTTGTTATAGGATCTAAAATAAATTATGTAGGTACTTATGAGGTGATATCGCGCTGATTATGTGTAATGGCTAATATCTATTAGATTTTTAATACTTTACGATTAACAAAGGAAACATTTAAAATTAAAAAAACTTTAGACGACCTCCATAGTCGAGTAGATAGAACACCGGTTTCAAGGTGTCGCCATCTCTGAGGTCCCGGGTTCGAATCCCGGTGGGGGCAGATGTTTGTGTGATGAACGCCAGCATTTGTACCTTAGTCATGGTTGTTGATTTCAATAAAAATCAACAAATATTTATATATGTATAATATATGTATGTCTGTCCATTACCCTAGATCCCATAGCACAAGCCTTACAGAGCTTAGTTTGGGCTAGGCTAATTGGTGTGAGTGTAACAAATATTTATTTATTTATTTAATTGTTATTAGTATCCTAATTATTACTGACGTGAGGTATAAGGTAGTATCTTCATCTCGGATCACTGCAGTGATCACATAATATTGTCCAAAATCTTTATACATATATCACCGTTATAGTTGATTTAATAATTGATGTCTTACAGATAAAATGAACTTAAAACCTTTTCAAACAACCAAAACTTGTTTGACAAGTGAAATCCCCGTATATTTATAGGAGTACCCGCGGAGGCTGGGAACAACAATTGACAGTCAACCGTGCGTGGCAAGCTCGGCCACGGCGCGATCGCCCGTGAATGGGCGGCTTTCACTCGACAAATTACCGCGCCCCAATATTCTTTCCTATTTTATAGACTCCTTCGGGCCATTTGAACGGATGAAATATTTTAGCGGCGCTACTCACTGGTTCAAATTGGAAGTCCTCTCGACGACCACGAGCGAAAACCTAATTTATTTCATTTAGCGATAGTAAGTGGTGTTGGAATTTCATCTTCTGGTTGTGATTGATCAAAATTAAATTTAAAAAGGTTTTCAAAACAATATCATACAGTTTTTAAACGAATATATTGCAATGACTTTACTAGTTTTCGGCCACGATACCGATAGTCATATTTAATAGTAACAAATCTTAGCCACTATATGTATGTGAACAAGGTCAGGTACTGTTTCTTCATTCGCATAATCTGACGGAAAATAGAATCTTGAGATGGTTTATATTTTCGACCCTTATCACAACTCAGCTATCAGCTCACGCTAATCAGAGTTAACCATAAATTTATTAAATAGCAGTTCTGTTAACACCGTTATTTTGTTACTTGAAAAATTCAATTCGTCAAACGTTACTTTACGGAATTTTGACGTAAGTTGATGTTATTTATTGATCTATTCACGTGATCCGTTTTCATACCGTTGCGATGGTGATCTACTTCTATTCTACATCTACAACTATTGACTGACCGACACCATAAACCAGTATTTAACTTTTTAGTTAATCCGTTTATGTAAATGCTACGTTAATTTACGAAATAACTACGGTATGGCTAGCTATGGTAAATACGTGACAATATTGTTATGACTTTAAAAAGCCTGAAGATCATCACAATTTCTACGTTACAGTGACTATCTATATAGATGTAATATATATTACATCTCATCAACATCTTTTTCACACTGATTTTCAAGAACAATAACAAGCTGATGTCTGATTCGTAGTAGTATTCGTATACATACATTATATTTTCTGAATGCGATCGTGTGAACCTGAATCCCCACCAAAGGACAATTTGCAGCAATTAAAGTTGGGGAAGACGCTACCTTGATCGACTCCAGAGGAAACTGAAAAGAAGCTTAATCGTCTTCTTAAAATAGTAACGTAACATGGATTATTGATGTGTGAGAGTCATAGAAGCGTCACAAACTTATTCGTCTATTCCAACTTCTTTAATATTAACTGGAGCCCGATAAAGTCGACCACATAATTCAATTCCGACATCCACATAATTGTAATCAATGTTCGCGGGTTGTTGAATTCTTTATCTTATCGCATTTGGCTTCAAGATCAGATTTGTGCTACTTTTCAAGTCGAGGATGTTCCTCTGTATAAGGTGCTATTCCGAGCGATACGTCGCAAAGACGCAGTAAGATAGAAATTATAGAATTGTAGGAAACACAGTATCTGTCAACGTGTGGTTGTGATAAAAGATTAACATTTTATTAAAATCTGCTCGATATTCATACGCATACGCAACGGAGAAGCGCTAATTAAAAATACCACGAATCCGGTACCTCGGAAATGAATTCCACAACACGCCGCGTCTGTGACGTCCAATCATACGTGAATGGCTATTCATGGCTGATTGCTGTAACGCGCCCTGACGCTGTTATTATTTGAGTTTCTGGCGAAGCCGATTGTATACCAGAGAAAAAAATTGCTATCACACGAATTTCCTATGGACACGATTAATGCCATGTCATAACATGTCTGCCCGTGAAAGGTGTATTGTAATGGAGAGGATTTTAATATTACAATGCCATTCATTATTGCCTTTCATTACAAGTAACGGTTATGATCTATTGGAAAAGTAATTACAAAAATACAATGTTGGCAGCTATTTTATATATGTATCTGTCGAAAAAACGACATGTTTTTTCGACAGATATATAAAATAGCTTTGTATGCGTGCATATGATATTTAAAAAGCGACATATAATGAACTTTGAGATTAATAGAAAGTTATAGTTTTCATGTTTAAAAATATTATTAGTTTACATTAAAATGTCTCCTTCCGTATTTTGGTAAGTACAATCTTTACAACTTATTTATTTATTTTAGTACCTCAAGGTTTTTACATTAATACTAAGATAAATTAAATTGATGTATGCTCAATTCAATTTATCGAATCGAATATTATGTTCTGAGAAGATGTTGCGAAACTCTCAAGAAGTTTCCGATACTGTGATGTACTGTCCGAAACTACATATATTCACTGATAATAAGATTTTATTGACTACACAGTTGACTGTTCCTTGCATTGGAATATGTAAAAAAAGTTATATAAATGATTTTCATATTAATGTGTTAATTACTGGAAATATTTGTTATGATTATGTTGAATTCAATTATTTATCGTGATATAATTATACTAAATTAGTAATCAAAGTATACATTTAATTTCGCTATTTAAATCACCAGTAGAATATTTTTTTATGACTGCATTGACCGTAATATAATCATGACGACTTTGTATAAGGTAATACCCATTCTCTACTACTCATTTGATAGTGTTCTCCTTGGGGATTGCGTCTTTTCAAATACCTACACAGAAGTTTCCTCATGTTATTCCTGTCCTTAAATGTCCGAACCCTACTATTATATCCATTTTACTTTTCCTATCTAAGACACTTGAGAGTGTTGTTAGCATATTTGTCCCGAAAAAATCTTATCAGCAAATTTCAGTCGGTTTTTCGTCCCTTGCACCGTACCATTACGACTTTGTTGAAAGTAACGGATGATATCTGAACTATAAACAAGAAACAGTTCACAGTCATTACACTGCTAGATTTTAGCTATGCTTTCTATAAGGTAGACCAGGATAATCTATTAGCCATCCTACGGTCAACTAACAGGTCACTAACGGCCATTATTTGGTACACTGTTTATCTTTGTGGTCACCATCAATCGTCAAACACGATGATTAATATTCTGAATTTGTTGCTGGCGTTACGCAGGGTACAGTCCTACATTCCGTACTCACTTTTATTTTTATGCACACACTCGCAAAACTTATTACGTATGCGGATGATTTACAGTAGTCGAGTGGTTATTACACCTGTTTTAAGGTGTCGCATCTCTGCGGTCCCGGATTTGAATCCCGGTGGGGGAAGATGTTTGTGTGATGAATGCGAGCATTTGTATCTTAGTAATAGTTGTTAATATATAGACCTATAAAAATAATAATTATATATGTATAATATACGTATGTCTATCCGTTATCCTAGATACCATAACACAGTCCTTACAGTGCTTATTTTGGGTTAGGTTAGGTAATACAAATGTACACCATCAATCAGCCAATATTATTTCAGATGTTATATAGTCTCTAATGTTAACTGGAAGATATATATTAAAGGGATAGACTTTGTATATCATTATATATAATTTTATTTGTGTTATTGTTTATGAAGAATAAAAAATGTATATACATGTTGCTACCATAAAAAATATTGTTACAGTTTAACAAGACTCTTTAATTAATTTAAATACAAGGTGTATAAACAAATATTAAAAATCTAGTATATTTAATGACCTACTTTTCCTTTATGTATCTTTCCTGTTGCCTTAATGTATTTATATTTATGGACCGAAAGATGCAATCAAATGTCCGTAAGCTAACCCAAAGAGCCTCTTCACTGGGATATTAATGTAAATTATATATCTTTTAAATGTTGATTTATGATTCTCCAGTGTATACCGTTCGGAATAGGCGCAAACTCCGAAATATTAAATAATTAGCTCGCAAAACATAGGAACGGGTGAAATGAAATATTTCGGAGCGAGCAAATGCTTCCAGTGACGTAACCCGTTTATTTTAGATCGAAATTTTACGACCAATACTTGCTACGTAATTTAAGGATATATTCTCAAATTGGTTTTGTTTTGCACCCAATATTTGACTCAGTACTTTTACCACACTCCGATTGGTTCACATATTTTTTTGCATAAAGAATGATATCAGATTTTTAAATATAAAAGGTTAAATTTCTATCTTCTAATTTTTGATAGGACAATTAATAAAATCGAAATGGAAATAATATTTATTTAATATAGGCCTTTTTAGAAAGTTATTGACATTTAAAATATATAAAATTTAAGGACACTAAAATACATACAAAGAAAAACAAAGTACTCTACATATTATATACTAAATTATAAGGAGCCACTGCATGTTATGATTTGGGCATTCCCAGTTATAATAATAACACATGCCCAATATGGTGAAACGGATTCTTTATTATAATCATGTCACCGATTCCGTTTCTATGAATCACAGTTTTTTTTATTGTTTTGCTCCCGCATGTTTAATTAATTTATTTAACTTTTCAAAAATAGATTTTAATAGCCTTAAGACCTATGGATAAGGGTAATCGTCAAGAACCATTAACTTTAGGAAGTCCTCAATCATAATTTGATTAAGGAACCAATTAAAGCAGAATTATTAAAAATAACCGTAATGCTTGATTTCAAGTTTCAACCAAATTAAGTATAATAATCATAAAAATAAAATAATAATATGAAAAAATATTTAATATTATGTGTAGGTAGGATTCCAATTTCTTCAAAATCAGAAGTTGTGTATCATTTTTGTTTCTCGTTACTAATCATTTGCGGCTAAGGGAGTAAGTTCATTAAGAAAATTACTTAGTAGCTAATGCTTAGGTGATTTATCCAACAAATCTCATATTTCGCAATTGAACATTGCGGGAAATTGAAGGGAAGGTGAGTCGTATTTCAAAGTAAACTCGAATCTGCTTTTCCATATGTAACTCGCGTTGTATATATACCAATTACTAAACAAGAACTATATAAAGAAGAACAAATACAAAATATGCTCCTATTTATGTTCAATTATTTTCAAGTTTTGTATATATACTAATTAAATTGTATTAGATAAATTTAAATAGTAATGCTCGTCATAATTATCATCATTTTAGTCAATAGACGCTCACTGCTGGACAACTGAACATAGGTTTCCCCTGAGGATATCACAGAAATTGGTCCTGTGCGGCTACCATCCATCACCTTCCTTATTTTGCGAGGGAAAATGCTCCTTATGCTCTATGACGCCGCGCTGGCAAGGCGCGGCCGTGTATGGGGCTCTGGTCTGAGAGGACCGGTCTACCCACTAAAACCCCCGGTGTTCTCTGGGTCTATGCGGGGCACATGGCAGGATCCGCGACTGATATTTACCAATTAGTCGGTCCGTCGACCCTTTGTTAAACAAGCAATGTGCCTACCACCACTTTCGTTTTTGACTCTGAGATTGATAGGTGATCCTGATTTTTTTATTATTTGTGATTCATTCACGCAGGGAAATTGCGAGCAAAGCCTTCTCTATTTATATTATAACTCTCATTGTAAGTATTTAGCGTTTTACTTCAACTTGCTATCTCTGGTAACATATACAAATAAAATCTTAAGGCAGGGCGGTAGATGGACCGATATCGTATCGGGTTAGACTTTCTTTATTTCAGATATTTTCACTCATCAATAACTTCCAGTGCCCATCTTAAAATCTTCACGGGAGTGGTGACCTACATGGGAATTTGTTGGAAAACTCTAAGGTCTTCGAGCATTGTGGCGAAGTCTTCCATGTTCTTAGATTTATTGTAACAGTGTAACGAGTAGTAGTAGCACGTATTATCCAAAAATATATTCGTAAAGTACAGTATAGGCCTACAGTATACAGTTATTGTAGCCTACAGTACGTATAATATCTGTGAGTTTCCCAGGAATTCTACACCAACTAAAAGAACCACAACGTAGGTTGTCCACTTGTGACATAAGATGTGATGTCGCGGTACCTTTTTTTTTTTTTTTCCCTGAGGAAAATGCATTAAATTGCATACCCCGGCTGTTGCGAGCCGGCGGTTATGTGGGGCTCTCCTCCCAGAAGGGGGAGGCCTACCCACTAAAAACCTCAGGGATGGCCTTCCTCAGGCATGTAGGGGGCCCCCGGGAACATCAAGCAACTTCCAGGAACCCCCAGCCTCCGCTCCCCTGCCTAGAGGGGAGCCCTCCTCGGGGGAGGCTACTACCTCCCCCGGTCTCCTCCACCGACGACGCCCCCCGGCCACGGAAGGGGCGTGGTCCATCCCGGGTCGCCGTAGCAGTCGCGACTTCCTCGCGCCCGCCGGCGACCCGCGGCGGCGCCGCAGCTGTGCTACCGAGCCCGGCGCCGCCTTCTTCGAGCGGGATCGGCCATCTCCCGACCCCGCTCGGCGGCCTCCTTCTGGAGCATCACTGCTTCACAGAAGGAGGCCACAGCCCTCCAACCTCCCTCGTCCGCCAGCATTGCCGCAATCAATGCCGGCGGAGACAGATCTCGCCCGATCTCTGCGACCAAGACTCGGCGCTCGGAGGCCCACGCGGGGCACTCCGCCAGCGTGTGCTGGGCCGAGTCGAGGTCGGATGCGTAGTGGTGACAATGTGTCGATCCCTCCCGTCCTATTCGACACAGATACTCACCGAAGCAGCCGTGCCCGGGATGTCGCGGTACCTACCCAGTAATTTCACTGCCATATCGCTGACCTTTAAACTGGAATACAGTAATGCGAGTAATACTGCTTCGCGACAGAAATAGAGAAGATAAAAGTATAGATAAAGGTATAGTCTCCTTTTGGTTGATGATTCACTAGCAAAACTTCCATATAGCGCAACATAACACACTATTTTATTGCGATACGTGTATTATGCATACAAACAGAAAATGATGACGAATGACCTCTAACTAAAGAACATTTACTATTTCTCGCACACAAAGACAGCAATTCATCTTTCCATAAAGCATTTTCAAAAGCGTCGCTGCGTATCATCTAGATGTTTCGCAAATTGGCAGCAATAAATCATCACTCAAGATGTTCGCTTGGATATAATCACTTCTAATTACGACTGTAAACGTCTTAGAGTTGAAGGCTTTCAGCTCTTCTGTAAATTTGACATCGTTTGTCACAGAGGACAGAATATGACCAGTTAAGGGACTTGGTTCACGAGTAATGTGTTCTCCAGAATTAACTTACAAAATGACATAAGTATATTTTAATAAACAATAGAGAATCTCTTAGCCCTTATATCTGATTATAAATCATGAACAGGTTGGAAAATCATTTCCTATCAAGCTCTCAAGCTAGATTCATCTGAAGTCATCGACAACTGAGGAACAGCCTGTGTACCACAGTATACAAAATACATTGATATAGATATAAAATTCAAAATCAAAATTAACTTTATTCAAATATAACTTTATAGAAAGCTCTTTGGAATCGTCCAATTTTTTTCCCCCACCACCAATTCAGGACGTATTTTTTAGCTGATAAGAAGAATGGTCGCAAGAAACTTATCAGCTTTATCAAAAGTAATAACAACATTTACAATAAATTATGTCGTTATCATACAATATACTTACACACTATACACTAATGTGTTTACAATTTATACGGGAAAACAAATAATTACAATTTAGAATGTAATATCTTCCAATCAACACCAAGCATTGGCATCATTTAAATAATCATTGACTTTGTAAATAGCCCTTACTCATTAGCGTTTATTTAACATATACCTTGAACTTAGAAAAGGCAATTCAGCTACACTATGTTTAATCTTGTTATAAAAATTTATACGTTTACTCACAAACGAACCTCTAGTTTTTTGTAGCCTGTACGTTGTCGTACATTGTCAAGGGACTTAGAGCTAAACTTCTGTTGATCAGAAGCGTATGTGCAGGCAAGCATAACAAAAAAGATAGATCATAAAAAAACAATTATTATCATTTAAAAAGTCTTCAATTTTGTAATAGCCTTTTTTCATTAAGCACGATTTGATGTACATTTTGAGTTTGTACAATGGTAATTCAATCAGACCTACTGGTAACTTATTGAACATTTTTATATATTTATGTCAATTTCTACAGAAAGCACTAATCTGTTTAAACGATGCGTTTCGAATAATTATTAACTCGATAAAACATCACTTAGTAAGTTCGATTAGTTATCAGATGTGGAAACTTAAATTAATATTTCTCGTGTTTCTAAACAAATAAGCTTCCATATTGAGTCCACATTACATGCTATAATTTGTTTAAATAGACAAATATTAGGGCTATTCAAATTACGCAGTATTTTGAACCGCTGCAACAGCAGAGTTTCCATCCATCTCCAGCCTATTCCCTTCTATTCTCTGTGAATTAGGTTACGTTGTGAACATAAGCCCGCTTTAGAGCAGTGCAGCAATGCTGCTTTTCCTGAGAGGCCTCTTGATCATCCTTAACTTAAAAGATCAATAGGACTAACATTTTGACAGATTTTAGTAAGTTAATGATATTCATTTATATATTTTAGTAAGTAATAAAGACATTTATTATTAGAGTTGTAAATAAGTGAAGCAAATGACGAGTGAAGATGTAGAGAAGACGAGGAGAGAGTACGAAGGTAGAGGTGTAGCTGCTGGAGTGATCGTGTCAATATTTTTTTTATCTCAAAGTCATTGCACTTAGGCAAGATCACTTAGGTGAATTTATTCCACTTAATTGGTGTCATATGCTCATCTTTAAATTAATTACGCAGGTGAATAGAAACATTTTTTTATTAAACTTGTGGATTTAATGATTTAAAAAAAAATTTAAGAGTCACCTTATTACTAGTAGTACTAAGTAGAGCCTGTAGCTCTATAAAATAATAAATTGATGATAGTGTTTTTTCTAATCATCATAACATTGTTGTAATTAAATTTATGCTAAACTGTGAACTAATGCATTGTATCAAAAAACTACTTTTGGCTAAGGGCCGACAATTACGTCCTTCTTACGAATCACTATGTATCCACCGTGGTATGTGTCTTTGTGAGCATTGTGTGGAAGTAATTTATGAGGATTTTACGGCACGTCAAAAATGTAAGGCAGCTCACGCAAGCTCCAATAGACCGCGCCCTGCCCGCTTTGACCTACTTTGTCGAACTCATCCAAATGATAACTTTGCATGTTTATGTTGTGGTAGGACGAAAAGGCAAGTTATTTTATGACGGTTTTCTTTTAATACATTTATAATAGAATCCTGTGGGAAAATAAGTATTTCGTTATAAATACAATGCAGAGACTTTCGACGCAGCGTAAAATTAATGAATCCTATGATAAATTGTTGAATATAAAAAAAACCTTATGTTTTATTTATTATTCTGCGACCTCCGTAGTCGAATGGTTAGTATACTGGTTTCAAGATGTCGCCATCTCAGAGGTCCCGGGTTCGAATCCCGGTGAGGGCAGATGGTTACCCTAGATTCCATAACACAAGCCTTACAGAGCTTACTTTGGGCTAGGCTAATTGGTATAGGCGTTAGAAATATTTTTTTATTATTTATTTATGTTGCCGAGCGTAAATAAATAATAACATCAAAAAGAAGATCCTAGAACGAGAGCCTATAATTTTTAGCGTTACTAAAACAACTAATAATTAGTAACTGTCCAACCTTGGCTTTACATTAGTGCACATATTTTTCTTTAATGTTTTGGACCTATTGGTTGCTATCATCATCAAAGCTTATATTCGTCCCCGTCGAGGGTACCTGATTATTTATGCGCAGGTATATGCAGGTATATTTTGCTTCAAAGTAGAAGCATCAGATATTTACAGCTGCCATATTGACCTTGAAACCGGTATACATGCTATTTTTATAGCTTACTTTAACGTGCTGTGGCTGAAATTCAAAAAACCAATAACCAATTGTTACATGACAGGTGCGATCCCAGGCCCTACAAATCTCTTGGTCGTAGCGTGTCGTTATGTGACGTGATGTTATGGACTTCCTAGTTAAATCGGATTCTCAACTTTAAAAATATATTTAAACTAAAACTAGTTCTCAAGATGTGTAGTGCATTCAATTAAATAAACTCATTATCTTAATGACATTATTAGCTTTCCAGTCACGGCTTTGTCCAAGCTATATCACAATTTCCCACAGGAGGAAGGAATCCCAAACTCTTGATAAAATCAGATTGGTAATACCGGAGATTACTCCTGAACACCCAAACTTACAAACTTTACCTCTATAAGATATTAGTATAGAAACATAGTTGACTTATATATAATCTTATAGTCTTTACTTTTTTTACTTTGATCATCTAAGTGTTTTAGGTAAATGTTGAATAAAATTAACAAATAAACTAATTCACTAACAGGTAAAGTCTACATCAAAGAGTACCTGTAACCGACGAGAATGTATGAAAGTATTAATCAGAATTTAGAAAGCTAGAGAAATATGCTTAAACTGCAACAAGTGGAAAACAGTAATCTATGCTTACCCCCATAGGAAAGAGGCGTGAGTATGTTTGTTTGCTTTAAGTAAGTAGACTTTTATCATATACTTTTCATGTCTTAAACTTAAAAAAAAAATCTTTATAATGGCGACCGAGAAGTTTCATAAGCCTCATTCAACTGGTGATAAGAACGAAGGTGGAAAAACCTGATCTCTTCAACAGTTGATAAAATATGTTACCTATAATTGTTAGAACACAATAGTAGTCATACATATAGAATTGAATAAATAAATATTTCTTGCACTTACTCTAATTAGCCTAGCCCAAAGTAAGCTCTGAAGGCTTGTGTTATGGGATCTAGGTTAACGGATAGAGATACATATAAAATAAAAATGAAATATTTGATAAAAATATATGTTAACACTAAGTTACAAATGTCCACATTCATCACACAAACATCTGCCCCCACCGGGATTCAAACCCGGGACCTCGGAGATGGCGAACTTTGACACCTTGAAACCGGTGTACTAACCATTCAACTACGAATTGTTAATAATGTGGGTGGCGGTAGTAGTGTGTGTTCGCGAATTAATAAAAGCCGAGCCAAAAAGCTCGGGTATAAACCAGGTAAATATGTCCAGACAAACAAAAGATAGTCTTTCCCACTTGAAAGCAGTTGCAACTTACTCGAACAAACATTTTCAGATGCAAAACGAGTACGCCAATAGCCAACAGCGAAATTAGCGTTTTGCATGTTTGGTAAGCATGCAAAACACTAATTTCGCTGTTCCATATTTTAAATCACATACATTATGCGATATAATCTCCGAACTGTTCAGTTAGTAATCATATATTTTATTGTTTAACTATTAATAATAATAGTTATTATCTTTTCTTGTGTGTGTGACTTTGTATTTTATCAAAAATACTAAATAAATGTATAATTAATTAAAAATACAAACAAAATATTCAAATCGGGTTCGAATCGGCATCTTGAATAAACCCTTGTTCAGTCACTGAGCACTGTTCTTCCCAATGGAATATTTCATCTGTATTTTTCACCTTTTACTTTGTTAAGCTAAAGTAGACTTTATTTACTTTTGATAACTACTTATCAATATCAAATTTAATAATTGGTGATGAATAAAGCAAGATTACTGCAACGTGTTGTTGTGAGTTTTCATTTTATAAATTAGAAATGCAAAATAAATGTATACATAAGAATAAAATTCAAACGAAGATACGGGTTCGAGTCCTACCCGATTATATTTAATTGACATTTTTATACTTATTATTGTATGTACTCATGGGATTTCTTTGTGAACCACTAAAAAGGGTAGACTGTGTCCCTCGATGGAGATACAAACAACCAAAAATATCAAAGTACTTAGCACCTATTTGTTGATTTAGTAAATTTTTGGAAAATTTGGATATATTAATAGAATTTTGATTGATTTTCCAGATTAAAGTTCTACAAATTTGAAGCAACCTAATATACATTGTGTGTTCTGTTGGGTAGTCGATCCACAATCTAAACAATGCGTTAGGATGAAAAGGCATACCATTAAGTTTACTTAGGTATGTTGATAGAATGCTGAAGCGAGTATTATCGAATTATCGTTATTGTAAATTAGAAAATTTACAATTACGTCTACCAAAGTAACTTGAACGTTTGTATTGAACAACTTGCTATATGTTTGCTTACAATGGATGAAAAAATTGCCTGCCTATTCCACATGAATACTCCACCAAACTTGTATACAGGAGTACGCGTTACGTCGCGACAGTGTTGTGTAAATAAAAGCGAAATAAAACAGTTTAAGATATCGTCGCCACAGGAACGAGCTGGGGTGTAAATAAGTGAGAGAAACGCCTGTTGCTTAATGGGTGTCCCCGTACGCTCCACCGATAATACGCGGGCAACCTTATTAAAGGTGAAGCCAAATGGTGTTAGAGCTTAGTTTGGAGGTTGATACTTTGCGGATGCGAAACTATGCTGTAGGTTAGTGTAAGGGTTGAGCTACTTGTAATGTATTCATATAGTATGTAGTGATAGGTTTGTTTATATAAATAACAATATGAATTTCTGTGTATTTCAGTGAAACATATTCTCAAAAAAGAACAGGAAAAGTGTAAATAGTTTTTTCTTGGAACTACTATCGGCAGCAGCACACTCATCGTATGGAAGCTATTTCTTTTTGTAAATTGGTTGTTTATCTAAGATATATGTGACTCTCTTCTGTATTTGTCTTGTATCTTATTGTAATTGTTGTCAATGAATTTCTATTTTTACATTTCCTTTCAAATTGATATTATTTTTATTTGTAGAATAGATATGTGATATTCCTCAATATTAAACTTAAGACAACAAAAGGGTCAACTTAAGATGCAAGTTCGCTTGATGTTTTAATTTATTTTATTAAAAGATCCACAATTAATATTAATGTTATATACATTCTGTGACGAACCATCGCGGACTTTTTTGATGAACTTTTTAAGATGGATAATACTGTAGTACATTATTTTGGTCTATCTCGTAGTGTTCAGCCAGCGGTTTTGCAATATAAGCAAAAAAAAAAACGTGCTTATTTACGACATCACATTAGAAACCTCTAAATTTATACCGGTGTGAAGTTAGCAGCCAAAAGTAGCAGCCACTGTATAACCCGACCAATTTAAAATGTCGATTTTAAAACATATATTTAATTCTAAGATTTTCCGTCTAGAATGCTAATTAATTTCGACGACATCAAATTTATGAAGATATCCAGGGGATAGATTAGCTAAATCGCCCAGCAGCCACTTCTATGTCTTGAAAATGTTCCGTATTATTTGCAAATTATAAAGTTGGATTTAGAAAATTTCTAGCTCAAAAACAAAGCCGCGTACCACTTTAGGACCTATTAAGTATTGTAAGTATATTCCTGTTCTATCAGAAAACATCAAATTTATGAAGATATCCAGGGGATAGATTACCTAAATCACCCAACAGCCACTTCTATGTCTTGAAAATGTTCTGTATTATTTGCAAATTATAAAGTTGGATTTAGAAAATTTCTAGCTCAAAAACAAAGCCGCGTACCACTTTAGGACCTATTAAGTATTGTAAGTATATTCCTGTTCTATCAGAAAACATCAAATTTATGAAGATATCCAGGGGATAGATTACCTAAATCACCCAGCAGCTACTTCTATGTCTTGAAAATGTTCCGTATTATTTGCAAATTATAAAGTTGGATTTTAGAAAATTTCTAGCTGAAAAACAAAGCCGCGTACCACTTGGACCTATTAAGTATTGTAAGTATATTCCTGTTCTATCAGAAAAGATCCAAATTAAGAAGATATCTAGGGGATAGATTAGCTAATTCACCCAGCAGCCACTTCTATGTCTTGAAAATGTTCCGTATTATTTGCAATTAATAAAGTTGGATTTTAGAAAATTTCTAGCTCAAAAACAAAGCCGCGTACCACTTTAGAACCTACTATGTATTGTAAGTATATTCTTTTTCTATCAGAAAACATCAAATATATGAAGCTATCCAGGGGATAGATTAGCTAAATCGCCCAGCAGCCACTTCTATGTCTTGAAAATGTTCCGTATTATTTGCAAATTATAAAGTTGGATTTAGAAAATTTTTAGCTCAAAAACAAACGCCGCGTACCACTTTAGGACCTATTAAGTATTGTAAATATATTCCTGTTCTATCAGAAAACATCAAATTTTTGAAGATATCCAGGGGATAGATTAGCTAAATCGCCCAGCAGCCACTTCTATGTCTTGAAAATGTTCCGTATTATTTGCAAATTATAAAGTTGGATTTTAGAAAATTTCTACTTCAAAAACAAAGCAGCGTACCACTTAAGGATCTATTAGATATTGTAGGTATATGCCTGTTCTATCAAAGGACATCAAATTTATGAAGATATCTAGGGGATAGATTAGCTAAATCACCGAGCAGCCACTTCTATGACTTGAAAATGTTCCGTATTATTTGCAATTAATAAAGTTGGATATTAGAAAATTTCTAGCTCAAAAACAAAGCCGCGTACCACTTTAGGACCTACTAAGTATTGTAAGTATATTCTTTTTCTATCAGAAAACATCAAATATATGAAGCTATCCAGGGGATAGATTAGCTAAATCACCCAGCAGCCACTTCTATGTCTTGAAAATGTTCCGTATTATTGCAAATTATAAAGTTGGATTTTAGAAAATTTCTAGCTGAAAAACAAAGCCGCGTACCACTTTGGGACCTATTAAGTATTGTAAGTATATTCCTGTTCTATTAGAAAACATCCAAATTAAGAAGATATCTAGGGGATAGATTAGCTAATTCACCCAGCAGCCACTTCTATGTCTTGAAAATGTTCCGTATTATTTGCAATAATAAAGTTGGATTTTAGAAAATTTCTAGCTCAAAAACAAAGCCGCGTACCACTTTAGGACCTACTAAGTATTGTAAGTATATTCTTTTTCTATCAGAAAACATCAAATAATTGAAGCTATCCAGGGGATAGATTAGCTAAATCGCCCAGCAGCCACTTCTATGTCTTGAAAATGTTCCGTATTATTTGCAATAATAAAGTTGGATTTTAGAAAATTTCTAGCTCAAAAACAAAGCCGCGTACCACTTTAGAACCTACTAAGTATTGTAAGTATATTCTTTTTCTATCAGAAAACATCAAACTTATGAAGATATCCAGGGGATAGATTACCTAAATCGCCCAGCAGCCACTTCTATGTCTTGAAAATGTTCCGTATTATTTGCAAATTATAAAGTTGGATTTAGAAAATTTCTAGCTCAAAAACAAAGCCGCGTACCACTTTAGAACCTACTAAGTATTGTAAGTATATTCTTTTTCTATCAGAAAACATCAAACTTATGAAGATATCCAGGGGATAGATTACCTAAATCGCCCAGCAGCCACTTCTATGTCTTGAAAATGTTCCGTATTATTTGCAAATTATAAAGTTGGATTTAGAAAATTTCTAGCTCAAAAACAAAGCCGCGTACCACTTTAGGACCTATTAAGTATTGTAAGTATATTCTGTTCTATCAGAAAACATCAAATTTATGAAGATATCCAGGGGATAGATTAGCTAAATCGCCCAACAGCCACTTCTATGTCTTGAAAATGTTCCGTATTATTTGCAAATTATAAAGTTGGATATTAGAAAATTTCTAGCTCAAAAACAAAGCCGCGTACCACTTTAGGACCTATTAAGTATTGTAAGTATATTCCTGTTCTATCAGAAAACATCAAATTTATGAAGATATCCAGGGGATAGATTACCTAAATCACCCAGCAGCCACTTCTATGTCTTGAAAATGTTCTGTATTATTTGCAAATTATAAAGTTGGATTAAGAAAATTTCTAGCTCAAAAACAAAGCCGCGTACCACTTAAGGACCTATTAAGTAATGTAAGTATATTCCTGTTCTATCAGAAAACATCCAAATTTCGAAGATATCCAGGGGATAGATTAGCTAAATCGCCCAGCAGCCACTTCTATGTCTTGAAAATGTCCGTATTATTTGCAAATTATAAAGTTGGATATTAGAAAATTTCTAGCTCAAAAACAAAGCCGCGTACCACTTTAGGACCTATTAAGTATTGTAAGTATATTCTTTTTCTATCAGAAAACATCAAACTTATGAAGATATCCAGGGGATAGATTACCTAAATCGCCCAGCAGCCACTTCTATGTCTTGAAAATGTTCCGTATTATTTGCAAATTATAAAGTTGGATTTAGAAAATTTCTAGCTCAAAAACAAGCCGCGTACCACTTTCGGACCTATTAAGTATTGTAAATATATTCCTGTTCTATCAGAAAACATCAAATTTTTGAAGATATCCAGGGGATAGATTAGCTAAATCCCAGCAGCCACTTCTATGTCTTGAAAATGTTCTGTATTATTTGCAAATTATAAAGTTGGATTTAGAAAATTTCTAGCTCAAAAACAAAGCCGCGTACCACTTAAGGACCTATTAAGTATTGTAGTATATTCCTGTTCTATCAGAAAACATCCAAGTTTTGAAGATATCCAGGGGATAGATTAGCTAAATCGCCCAACAGCCACTTCTATGTCTTGAAAATGTTCCGTATTATTTGCAAATTATAAAGTTGGATATTAGAAAATTTCTAGCTCAAAAACAAAGCCGCGTACCACTTTAGGACCTATTAAGTATTGTAAGTATATTCCTGTTCTATCAGAAAACATCAAACTTATGAAGATATCCAGGGGATAGATTACCTAAATCACCCACACTTCTATGTCTTGAAAATGTTCTGTATTATTTGCAAATTAAAAGTTGGATTTAGAAAATTTCTAGCTCAAAGAAAAAGCCGCGTACCACTTAAGGACCTATTATGTATTGTAAGTATATTCCTGTTCTATCAGAAAACATCCAAGTTTTGAAGATATCCAGGGGATAGATTAGCTAAATCGCCCAGCAGCCACTTCTATGTCTTGAAAATGTTCCGTATTATTTGCAAATTATAAAGTTGGATTTAGAAAATTTCTAGCTCAAAAACAATGCCGCGTACCACTTTAGGACCTATTAAGTATTGTAAGTATATTCCTGTTCTATCAGAAAACATCAAATTTATGAAGATATCCAGATAGATTACCTAAATCACCCAGCAGCCACTTCTATGTCTTGAAAATGTTCCGTATTATTTGCAAATTATAAAGTTGGATTTTAGAAAATTTCTAGCTGAAAAAAAAGCCGCGTACCACTTTGGGACCTATTAAGTATTGTAAGTATATTCCTGTTCTATCAAAAACATCCAAATTAAGAAGATATCTAGGGGATAGATTAGCTAATTCACCCAGCAGCCACTTCTATGTCTTGAAAATGTTCCGTATTATTTGCAATTAATAAAGTTGGATTTAGAAAATTTCTAGCTCAAAAACAAAGCCGCGTACCACTTTAGGACCTATTAAGTATTGTAAATATATTCCTGTTCTATCAGAAAACATCAAATTTTTGAAGATATCCAGGGGATAGATTAGCTAAATCGCCCAGCAGCCACTTCTATGTCTTGAAAATGTTCCGTATTATTTGCAAATTATAAAGTTGGATATTAGAAAATTTCTAGCTCAAAAACAAAGCCGCGTACCACTTTAGGACCTATTACGTATTGTAAGTATATTCTTTTTCTATCAGAAAACATCAAACTTATGAAGATATCCAGGGGATAGATTACCTAAATCGCCCAGCAGCCACTTCTATGTCTTGAAAATGTTCCGTATTATTTGCAAATTATAAAGTTGGATTTAGAAAATTTCTAGCTCAAAAACAATGCCGCGTACCACTTTAGGACCTATTAAGTATTGTAAATATATTCCTGTTCTATCAGAAAACATCAAATTTTTGAAGATATCCAGGGGATAGATTAGCTAAATCGCCCAGCAGCCACTTCTATGTCTTGAAAATGTTCTGTATTATTTGCAAATTATAAAGTTGGATTTAGAAAATTTCTAGCTCAAAAACAAAGCCGACCGTACCACTTAAGACCTATTAGTATTGTAAGTATATTCCTGTTCTATCAGAAAACATCCAAGTTTTAAGATATCCAGGGGATAGATTAGCTAAATCGCCCAGCAGCAGCCACTCTATGTCTTGAAAATGTTCCGTATTATTTGCAAATTATAAAGTTGGATATTAGAAAATTTCTAGCTCAAAAACAAAGCCGCGTACCACTTTAGGACCTATTACGTATTGTAAGTATATTCTCTTTTCTATCAGAAAACATCAAACTTATGAAGATATCCAGGGGATAGATTACCTAAATCGCCCAGCAGCCACTTCTATGTCTTGAAAATGTTCCGTATTATTTGCAAATTATAAAGTTGGATTTAGAAAATTTCTAGCTCAAAAACAAAGCCGCGTATACCACTTAAGACCTATTAAGTATTGTAAGTATATTCCTGTTCTATCAGAAAACATCCAAGTTTTGAAGATATCCAGGGGATAGATTAGCTAAATCGCCCAACAGCCACTTCTATGTCTTGAAAATGTTCCGTATTATTTGCAAATTATAAAGTTGGATATTAGAAAATTTCTAGCTCAAAAACAAAGCCGCGTACCACTTTAGGACCTATTAAGTATTGTAAGTATATTCCTGTTCTATCAGAAAACATCAAACTTATGAAGATATCCAGGGGATAGATTACCTAAATCACCCAGCAGCCACTTCTATGTCTTGAAAATGTTCCGTATTATTTGCAATTAATAAAGTTGGATTTAGAAAATTTCTAGCTCAAAAACAAAGCCGCGTACCACTTTAGAACCTACTAAGTATTGTAAGTATATTCCTTTTCTATCAGAAAACATCAAATATATGAAGCTATCCAGGGGATAGATTAGCTAAATCGCCCAGCAGGCCACTTCTATGTCTTGAAAATGTTCCGTATTATTTGCAAATTATAAAGTTGGATATTAGAAAATTTCTAGCTCAAAAACAAAGCCGCGTACCACTTTAGACCTATTAGTTATTGTAAGTATATTCCTGTTCTATCAGAAAACATCAAACTTATGAAGATATCCAGGGGATAGATTACCTAAATCACCCAGCAGCCACTTCTATATGTCTTGAAAATGTTCCGTATTATTTGCAATTATAAAGTTGGATTTAGAAAATTTCTAGCTCAAAAACAAAGCCGCGTACCACTCTAGAACCTACTAAGTATTGTAAGTATATTCTTTTTCTATCAGAAAACATCAAATATATGAAGCTATCCAGGGGATAGATTAGCTAAATCGCCCAGCAGCCACTTCTATGTCTTGAAAATGTTCCGTATTATTTGCAAATTATAAAGTTGGATTTAGAAAATTTCTAGCTCAAAAACAAAGCCGCGTACCACTTTAGGACCTATTAAGTATTGTAAGTATATTCCGTTCTATCAGAAAACATCAAATTATGAAGATATCCAGGGATAAGATTACCTAAATCACCCAACAGCCACTTCTATGTCTTGAAAATGTTCTGTATTATTTGCAAATTATAAAGTTGGATTAGAAAATTTCTAGCTCAAAAACAAAGCCGCGTACCACTTAAGGACCTATTAAGTATTGTAAGTATGTTCCTGTTCTATCAGAAAACATCAAGTTTTGAAGATATCCAGGGGATAGATTAGCTAAATCGCCCAACAAGCCACTTCTATGTCTTGAAAATGTTCCGTATTATTTGCAATTATAAAGTTGGATATTAGAAAATTTCTAGCTCAAAAACAAAGCCGCGTACCACTTTAGGACCTATTAAGTATTGTAAGTATATTCCTGTTCTATCAGAAAACATCAATTTATGAAGATATCCAGGGGATAGATTACCTAAATCACCCAGCAGCCACTTCTATGTCTTGAAAATGTTCCGTATTATTTGCAAATTATAAAGTTGGATTTTAGAAAATTTCTAGCTCAAAAAAAAAGCCGCGTACCACTTTGAACCTATTAAGTATTGTAAGTATATTCCTGTTCTATCAGAAAACATCCAAATTATAGAAGATATCTAGGGGATAGATTAGCTAATTCACCCAGCAGCCACTTCTATGTCTTGAAAATGTCCGTATTATTTGCAAATTAATAAAGTTGATTTTAGAAAATTTCTAGCTCAAAAAACAACCGCGTACCCTTTAGGACATTAAGTATTGTAAATATATTCCTGTTCTATCAGAAAACATCAAATTTTGAAGATATCCAGGGGATAGATTAGCTAAATCGCCCAGCAGCCACTTCTATGTCTTGAAAATGTTCCGTATTATTTGCAAATTATATAAATTGGATTTTAGAAAATTTCTAGCTCAAAAACAAAGCCGCGTACCACTTTAGGACCTATTAAGTATTGTAAATATATTCTGTTCTATCAGAAAACATCAAATTTTTGAAGATATCCAGGGGATAGATTAGCTAAATCGCCCAGCAGCCACTTCTATGTCTTGAAAATGTTCCGTATTATTTGCAAATTATAAAGTTGGATTTTAGAAAATTTCTACTTCAAAAACAAAGCCGCGTACCACTAAGGATTCTATTAGATATTGTAGGTATATGCTGTTCTATCAAAGGACATCAAATTTATGAAGATATCCAGGGGATAGATTAGCTAAATCACCGAGCAGCCACTTCTATGTCTTGAAAATGTTCATAATACGGAACATTTTCAAGACATAGAAGTGGCTGCTGGGCGATTTAGCTAATCTATCCCCTGATATCTTCATAAATTTGATGTTGTCTGATAGAAAGATTATACTTACAATACGAATATAGGTCCTAAAGTGGTACGCGCTTTGTTTTTGAGCTAGAAATTTTCTAATACCAACTTTATAATTTGCAAATAATACGGAACATTTTCAAGACATAGAAGTGGCTGCTGGGCGATTTAGCTAATCTATCCCGGATATCTTCAAAAACTTGAATGTTTTCTGATAGAAACAGAATATATTTACAATACTTAATAGGTTTAAGTGGTACGCGGCTTTATTTTGAGCTAGAAATTTTCTAAATCCAACTTATAATTTGCAAATAATACAGAACATTTTCAAGACATAGAAGTGGCTGCTGGCGATTTAGCTAATCTATCCCCTGGATATCTTCATAAATTTGATGTTTTCTGATAGAAAAAGAATATACTTACAAAAGTTAATAGGTCCTAAAGTGGTACGCGGCTTTGTTTTTGAGCTAGAAATTTTCAAATATCCAACTTTATAATTTGCAAATAATACGGAACATTTTCAAGACATAGAAGTGGCTGCTGGGCGATTTAGCTATCTTTCCCTGGATATCTTCAAAATTTGATGTTTTCTGATAGAACAGGAATATACTTACAATACTTAATAGGTCCTAAAGTGGTACGCGGCTTTGTTTTTGAGCTAGAAATTTTCTAAATCCAACTTTATAATTTGCAAATAATACGGAACATTTTCAAGACATAGAAGTGGCTGCTGGCGATTTAGGTAATCTATCCCCTGGATATCTTCATAAGTTTGATGTTTTCTGATAGAACAGGAATATACTTACAATACTTAATAGGTCCAAAGTGGTACGCGGCTTTGTTTTGAGCTAGAAATTTTCTAAAATCCAACTTTATAATTTGCAAATAATACGGAACATTTTCAAGACATAGAAGTGGCTGCTGGGCGATTTAGTAATCTATCCCCTGGATATCTTCAAAAATTTGATGTTTCTGATAGAACAGGAATATATTACAATACTTAATAGGTCCTAAAGTGGTACCGGCTTTGCTTTTGAGCTAGAAATTTTAGATAAATTCTAAATCCAACTATTAATTGCAAATAATACGGAACATTTTCAAGACATAGAAGTGGCTGCTGGGCGATTTAGCTAATCTATCCCTGGATATCTTCATATATTTGATGTTTTCTGATAGAAAAAGAATATACTTACAATACTTAATAGGTCCTAAAGGTACGCGGCTTTGTTTTTGAGCTAGAAATTTTCTAAAATCCAACTTTATAATTTGCAAATAATAACGGAACATTTTCAAGACATAGAAGTGGCTGCTCGGTGATTTAGCTAATCTATCCCCTGGATAGCTTCATATATTGATGTTTTCTGATAGAAAAAGAATATACTTACAATACTTAGTAGGTCCTAAAGTGGTACGCGGCTTTGTTTTTGAGCTAGAATTTTCTAATATCCAACTTTATAATTTGCAAATAATACGGAACATTTTCAAGACATAGAAGTGGCTGCTGGGCGATTTAGCTAATCTATCCCTGGATATCTTCATAAATTGATGTTGTCTGATAGAAAAAGAATATACTTACAATACGTTATTAGGTCCTAAAAGTGGTACGCGGCTTTGTTTTTGAGCTAGAAATTTTCTAAATCCAACTTTATAATTTGCAAATAATACGGAACATTTCAAGACATAGAAGTGGCTGCTGGGCGATTTAGCTAATCTATCCCTGGATAGCTTCATATATTTGATGTTTTCTGATAGAAAAGAATATACTTACAATACTTAGTAGGTCCTAAAGTGGTACGCGGCTTTGTTTTGAGCTAGAAATTTTCTAAAATCCAACTTTATTATTTGCAATAATACGGAACATTTTCAAGACATAGAAGTGGCTGCTGGGTGAATTAGCTAATCTATCCCCTAGATATCTTCTTAATTTGGATGTTTTCTGATAGAACAGGAATATACTTACAATACTTAATAGGTCCTAAAGTGGTACGCGGCTTTGTTTTTGAGCTAGAAATTTTCTAAATCCAACTGTATTATTTGCAAATAATACGGAACATTTTCAAGACATAGAAGTGGCTGCTGGGCGA
>JAYEAL010000218.1:0-36698 GCA_036419045.1 Scirpophaga incertulas | reverse complement strand
TTATGAAATATTTTTTAACATTTCGATAGTATTGCCTGTATGAATCATACGCATAAATCGATAAAATAAAAAGATTACGTATAGATGAAAAAAATATGGCAAAAGGTAGTCACATAAGTGATATTCAAAAATAACAATTATTGAAAATCGGTGATTATTAGTCACATCTGTGATTTCGAAGTCGCATACGTAATTCAAAAATAGGTCTCCTGGATATCGGCCATCGGATTTCGATTGTTTGACGATACCTCGTGCATAATATACCCGGGAAAATACCCTTGCTTGTGGAAAACTAGCACTTATTTGTCAATTCGTAAACGACGTCATTTGACAAATAATCGGTTAGCACGTAACATATGAATTAATTCAAGCTTAACAACATAACGGACAGATTTATTAGATCAAATCCTTTTTAATAATCCTTCTCTACTAACTTTATCGAGGTGAAACTTTATTTCATTTTATGCGATGTAAGCACACTTTTTCTCTATGACACAGATCTAAATGTCAATCACAGAATAAATTGATTTTTTTTTCATTTCATGCCGTGGCTATTTGTCTTTTGAGTTTATTACACAGATTATACAGTATATCTGGCATAGACCGCGTATTTATAATTGTTTGTATGTACCTACCTATTTATTAAGAATTGTTTTCACGTGCCTGATGTCACCACTGTGGCAAGCAGAATATACCAGTGCAGCAGGCGACGCTTGCTGCTTACACTAAGCTTGCCACAATTTTGGTATCACGCAGCGGTATTTCCTTAAGTACCTATTGATTGTTTTTGTCATCGTTGTTACCTATTCCGTTGTGTGGTCCAAAATAAATGTATTTCTTTCTTTCTTTATTTTTTGTTAGCTGGTGTCGCGACTTCATCTGCGCAGAATTAGTATTTCGAGTAGCTTATATTAGCGTGGCGTATGTCTTTATAAATTAGATTCTATGTATTATTCTAATTCAAAATCAAAATTAACTTTATTAAATTATGACTTTATAGAAAGCTCTTTTGAATCGTCCAAATTCCTACCACCCATTCAGGAAGTATTTTTTAGCTGATAAGAATGGGCGCAAGAAACTTATCAACTTTATCAAAAAGAAATAACAACATTTACAATAAATTATGTCGTTATCATACAATGTACATATGTGTTTACAATTTATACCGGAAAACAAATATTTACACTTTAGAATGTATCCTCAAATCAACACCAAGCATTGGCATCATTTAAATAATCATTGACTTTGTAATAGCCCTTACTCATTAGCGTCTTTTTAACATGTACCTTGAACTTACGAAAAGGCAAATTCAGCTACACTATGTGGAATCTTGTTATAAAAATATTATACATTTGCCCACAAAACGAACCTCTAGTTTTTTTGTAGCCTGTACGTTGGAACGGCAAGCTTATTTTTAATTTCTTGTGTTTAAATTATGCATTTGAAAATTAGTATGAAATGTGTTGCAATTTTTATACACATAAATTAAATTTTTCATAAATATACTGGCCTATCAAAATCGTTATATTAATTTCTTTAAATAAATATCTCTTTAAACAATATATAAAAGGATAAATAGGTTTTTAACTGTATAACATGAATATTAAAATAGAGAGAAGCACATTGGACTCGTATGAAGCCAGGGCGGGGCGCTAGTTAAAAATAAATCAAATAATTGGTCTTGTCTTTTGTATGTAATCGTTCGACCATGTAGAAGACACGAGAATTTCAACTGAAACGACAAGTGTTGTGATTACTTGTAACCGAAGAGGTATCTCTTACAGTTTTTGCGGGCGTCCCGAGGGACACATAATGGCACTTTCCTGTAATGGCTCACTGAAAGATTGATAAAAGGTTTTTCGTACATTGTGTTCACCAAATCGCTTATTATTTTGAAATCAATTTAGAATATATTGGTATGAATAATAGAATTATTTTTTGCATGTTTCGTAAATTGATTAAAGCCTATAACTACGTATAGAAAGCGATTTTTCTAATTGGGTACGGTTGGCAAAATCCCAAACTTTAAGTAGCAATGATAACCCAAAGTAATTACAGAGCCGATTTTGATAAAAACCAAATCTGCAACATTGGATTTTTGAAAAATTTACATTGTAGGTCGACAATGATTCGAACCGGTTTCAAGGTGTCGCCATCTCCGAGGTCCTGGATTCGAGTCCCAGTAGGGCAGATGTTTGCTTGATGAATGCGAGCATTTGTACCTTAGTCACGGTTGTTATTATATATTTCTATCAAAAGTATTTATATATCTACTAGCTGGCCCAACAGACGTTGTCCTGTCAAATGTCTCAAATGTCAAATGTCTCAAATGTCACGTTGTCTCACGTTGTCTCAAATGTTTTTAAATAAATAATTTAGCTGAAAAACAATATCTATATGACCGTATTGTGAATCTAAACCATCCTCAAGCCCCCTGGAATACACACAAAAAATTTCATCAAAATTGGTCCAGTCGTTTAGGAGGAGTTCAGTCACATACACACGCACACAAGAAATATATATATTAAGATACTAATATTATAAAGAGGAAAGATTTGTTTGTTTGTAATGAATAGGCTCCGAAACTACTGGACCGATTTCAAAAATTCTTGCACCTTTAGAAAGCTACATTATCCCCGAGTAACATAGGCTACTTTTTATCCCGGAGAAATCAACAGATCCCACGGGATGCGTAATAAAGGCTTCGCTCAAAAACTACTGCACAGATTTTCATGCGGTTTTCATCAATAGATAGAGTGATTCTTGAGCAAGGTTTTGCGGTATTTTTATCTCGGAAAAAACGGATAGTCCCACGGGAAGCGCGATAAAACCTTCGCGCCATAAACCGACTTCTGCGCATATGTAGCCGTGGGCAAAAGCTATGACCCTTAACCCTCTATAGACCCAATCCCGAAATCCACGCAGGCGAAGCCGCGGGCAGAAAGCTAGTGTATAATATATGTATATCTATCCGTTACCTTAGATCCCAATCACAAGCCGGTGTAAGTGTAAGAAATATTCCTATCATATTATTATTACACCATTCTGTTGTTCGTGATAAGGAAGACCGACCTTCAGGAGAAGGCAGTCAGCACTGCCCTATAAAAAAACATATGCGCTATAAGGGGTTACTTTCAAGACTTGCTTGCGGCGGCGTTTGAGTCGTCGCATTACTTGCCATCCCCTTCTCGGCAGCCTTCTGCTTAGCCACGAGAAGATTCCTATCAATATATGCCGGAGCCATTTGGGTGTACCGTACTTCTGCTAGTGCATATGCTCTCTTTTATAGAGCAGCGCTGACTGCGCCTTCCTTGTCACGTCAAACTACATTGTTTGATTAGGAGCAACGGCTCAGGCTGAGTTTGGTCAGTATGTCTTTCGGGTCAAACCTCGTCAGTGATATTAAAATGGCAATTAAGAATCAGAACAAAGACATCTTCAATAACATCGACAAAGCAGATGACAGAATGGAGGTCCGCTTCAGGAGACGAGCTAGGAACCCGCATAACGTACATATAGTACTGCGGGTATCGCCCAAGCTATACAATAACATGACTAATAGAGGATTTGCACACGTTGACCTGCAGAAGGTACGAGTGGAGGACCAGTCACCACTGGTCCAATGCTCAATGTGCCTGGGCTACGGCCACGGGCGTAGGTTCTGCAAGGAAACTGTAGAAAAGTGTAGTCACTGTGGCGGGCCACATGTCAAGAACAACTGCCCAGACTGGCTAGCGGGAGCAGCACCAACCTGCTGCAACTGCACAACAGCCAAGATTGAACAGAACGGGCACAACGCCTTTAGCCCCGAGTGCCAGGTGCGTAGAAGATGGGAGGCACTGGCCAGGGCAAAGGTAGCATATTGCTGAGGTGGTTCTTAACCGCGTACGGGCAGGCAACCCCACCGGAGGATATGCAGTGGCTCAAGTCAACCTCCAAAGAAAACAGTTGGCGACGACTGAACTCATGGTGATGGCCAGCGAACGCAAATTGGCGTTCGCGCTGGTCCAGGAACCCTACGTGGGAGGAATCGGACGCATGAAGGAGTACCGTGGGGCGAGAGTCTACCAGTGCGCAACAGTAGGAGGCGGGACAGTGAAGGCGGCGATCGTGGCTTTTAATAGCGAACTCGACGTCACACTGTGCCCAAAACTCACCAACAACAACATGGTTGTGGTGAGGATCCGAACCTGTGCCTGGGAAATCGTCGCGGTCTCCTTCTACTTTGAGCCGGACCAACCACTGGGGCCATACCTGGAGCAGCTGAGGGAGGTCGCAGAGGAACTTGGCCCAAGAGGACTGCTGATCGGCGGAGACAGTAACGCCAAGAGTACCTGGTGGGGTAGCACCATAGAAGACTCCAGGGGCGTAGAGATGTCCGGGACCCTTGAGGAGTTGGGGCTGCAGATATTAAACCGAGGCGATACACCCACGTTTAACACCGTTAGGGGAACAAGGGTGTATACTAGCCTCGTGGATATTACAGCGAGTACCGACGACTTGTTGGAGCTTATCGATAATTGGAGGGTAGACCAAGACATGGTAAGCTCCGACCACAGCGCCATTCTCTTCGATGTCAACTTACAAAAAAGTAAAGGAATGAAGGTCCAACGCACTACCCGCAAGTATAACACAAGAAAAGCCAACTGGGACATCTTCCGAGAAACACTGGTGCATAAAAAGAAAGAACTTAATATTAATAAGCAAACCATTGAATCTATAAGTGACCAAACCAGGCTAGAGACATTAATAAACAACCTGAACACCGTAATTAAAACAGCCTGCGACGAGGCCATTCCTGCCAAAAACACCACCGAGATCCTTAGAATTCCCTGGTGGAGTGAGGAACTCGCGACACTCAGGAAAGCGATGGTCACTTATAGAAGACGGATAAAAAATGCCGCGCCACATCGAAGAGAAAAAGTCGTTGAAGAATATCTGCAGAAGAAAGAAGACTATGAGTGCCAAGCCCAGAAAGCCCGTACAAAAAGCTGGAAGGAATTCTGTGAGAAGCAAGACAGAGAAGGGGTTTGGGAGGGTATTTACAGAATAATGAAAAGGACCTCCAGGAGACAAGAGGACTTGACCCTAACCCAAGACGGGAAGTATCTAAACCCAAAGGAATCGGCGGACCTGCTAGCCGAGACATTCTACCCAAAGGACCTTGTTGACACTGACAATGAAGAGCATCGCCAAGTAAGAGCACTGGCAGAGCGGGTAAACGAGTGGACTGATGGTGAACATCAGGATCCGCCGTTTACACTGCTGGAGCTAGAGACCGCGGTGGGAAGTTTCAACCCAAAGAAGGCCCCAGGAGCGGATGGCTTCACGGCAGACATCTGCGGTAGAGCCTTAAGAGCAGACCTAGACGAGTCGCTTGCCCTGTACAATAAGTGCCTAGAAATAGGGCACTTCCCGGATATCTGGAAACAGGCCACAGTAGTGGTTCTGAGAAAACCGGGCAAGGACGACTATACAACACCCAAGGCATATAGACCCATCGGCCTATTGCCTGTCCTAGGCAAGGTTCTGGAGAAGCTGACCGTAGCAAGAATTAAGTACCACCTCGTACCGAGAATTAGTACTCGCCAGTACGGATTCATGCCCCAGAAGAGCACCGAGGACGCCCTCTATCGTCTGATGCACCAGATCAAGGGTAAAATTGAGCTGAAAAAGCTGGTAACCCTAGTGTCACTGGACATAGAGGGGGCCTTCGATAGCGCATGGTGGCCAGCAATTAGAATCCGACTGGCTGAGGAAAAGACCCCGGTCAATATAAGGAGGCTACTGGACAGCTATCTCAGCCGCAGAAGTGTCAAAGTAAGGTACGCCGGGGAAGAGAGCACGCGAAGCACCAGTAAAGGATGCGTGCAAGGGTCAATCGGAGGTCCAATACTCTGGAACTTGCTTCTCGACCCACTACTACATGGACTCGAAGGAAGGGGGGACTATGCGCAGGCATTTGCAGACGACATAGTGATGGTCATAGACGGAGACACAGCACTTGAAGTGCAGAGACGAGCTAACTCGGCTCTCGCCTATGTTCAGCGATGGGGTGTCCGAAATAAGCTGAAATTCGCACCGCACAAAACCAGTGCGATGGTAATAACGCGGAGGCTGAAGTACGACACCCCCGCGCTGACCATGGGGGGGATCGAGGTGGCGATGGCAAAGGAGATGAAGGTGCTGGGGCTCTGGATTGACGAAAAGCTCACCTTCCAAAAGCACGTTACAACACAGTGCAGGAAGGCTATGGACACTTACAAACAACTGTCCAAGGCAGCCCGAACAACATGGGGACTAGACCCAGAAATTATTAGGGCGATCTATGTCGCTGCAGTGGAGCCCATTATAATGTATGCAGCCGCAGCATGGGCACCTGCAGTAAGGAAACTAGGCGTCAGAAAACAGCTCAACATCGTGCAAAGAGGATTCGCCCAAAAGCTATGCAGGGCCTACCGCACGGTCTCGCTGCACTCGGCGTTGGTTCTCTCGGGGATACTACCTCTCGACCTCAGGATACAGGAAGCAGCCGCACTGTACGAGGCCAGGAGAGGGTCGTCCCCAGAGGAGCTAAAGGATAGTGCGACAGAGTGTGCGGTGGACTTTGTAGAAGCTCCACATCCGGCAGAACATATGCGTCTGGAGTTCGCGTGCCTGGGAGACCAAAACCTTGTGGACAGGCACAATGTGCAGACGGTGCGTATATTCACCGACGGCAGCAAGCTTGACGGGAAGGTCGGAGCCGCACTTTCCATATGGAAAGATGGGGCGGAGACGAAAACAGTCAAGCTAAGCCTGTCCGCGTACTGCACAGTCTACCAGGCGGAACTCCTGGCCATATGTAAGGCCACGGGCGTAATCCTCGCGAGGGGGGAGGTGAGCCATGGCGTATATAGTGATTCGAGGGCAGCGCTGGAAACGATCACAAACCATGGCTCCTTACACCCTCTTGCCGTGGAGGCACGGAAGAACCTGCGGAGGGCGTTGACACAGGGTAAGGAAGTTTCCTTGTACTGGGTCAAGGCTCACGCAGGGCTTCCGGGCAACGAGCGGGCTGACGTCCTGGCCAAGGAGGCGGCCACGGCTTCAAAAAGGAAGCCAGACTACGAGATGTGCCCGGTGTCGCATGTGAAGAATATGCTGCGCAAAAGATCATTAGAGGAGTGGAATGATAGGTATCGTATGGGAGATACCGCCAGCATCACAAAGACATTCTTCCCAGATGCGATCGCAGCGTACCGGATCATCCGTAGAATAAGACCGACAGGGGTAACGACGCAGGTGCTCACAGGGCACGGTGGGTTCGCCCAATACTTGAATCGATTCAAGTGTAGGGAGAGCCCATCGTGTGCATGCGACTCGGATGTACAGGAAACGATTCCCCACCTCCTACTAGAGTGCCCCATATACGGCAAATTAAGATATACACTAGAATTTGAACTGGATATAGAATTAACAATAGACAATCTACACAAGATAATAGCATCAAAATCAACCGCTAAAAAATTCATAAAATATTTCACTGAAATAGCACACAGGGTAAACAACAAAAATAAAGATAAATAAGCAGTATACTTATGACATAATAGTAAGTATTATAGAAATAAGTTACGTATAAGCAAACTGTCAAAAACTACAATAGATAAGAAATTAGTATTAATAGCGGCAAGAAAAATGTAACTAAATATAAGTAATGAATAAGCAAATTGTTAAAACCTAGAATAAAATATTGTAATAGATAAGTAACTAGAAATAAATAGCGATAAGAAAAATGTAATTAGCAGATAACATAGTATATAAGGCCAAATGTATTAGTTTATAAAGTAGAACTAGCAAGCAAAATAGACGTAAGAACTAATGTAAAATTAATAAGGAAAATGTAAATAATAAAGATTGGTAATAAATAAATTAAACCCAAGAAAGAGAGACGATGAATGATAGAAAGACCAAGTATGGGGCACGATAGAGAATGTATGAAAGAAAGAAAAACGCGCAAATTGAATAAAATAAAATGGTATGTGAAGCATAGAAGCAAAAGAACGATGAATAGTAGAAAGATTATAGTATGTAGAACGAAAGAAGAACAAGATAAATATTAAGTAAATAATTAAAATAAAACACAAAAAAGGTCCCTGAAAACACATCAGGGGAGCGGCTCAAAAAAAAAAAAAAAAAAAAAAAAAAAAAAAAAAAAAAAAAAAAAAAAAAAAAAAAACCTCGTCAGGAGTCCGACTGAATCACCGTGGCACTTGGATACTGTGGTTTCCATGAAGGTACTCAGTCTCTCCTCAGCGAATAAAAATAGAAGAGACGCCATACACGCACAAATGGCACGGGCCTTTATTGATTGGGGCTATGCAGAAGATTGCCAAGAAGGGGAATCTAAAGGATGCTGCAGCTCACACGTCGCCGCTAGCAGATTTTGAAGGTTTAGCGTTACTTGGTTAGGAGGATCACTATGGATGTGTCGTGGTCTGCGAAGTCTGTCGATTTTGATTAAAGCCAACAGTGGAGTAGAGCTATAATTCGATGAGTTTCTGATTAACGAATTGGAATGCTAGTCAGCGGCTCAGGAGAGCTGTTCAGAGCATCAACGAAAGAAAAGAGAGCCACTTATATAGTTAACTAGCCTTCAGACAAGCGCGACAAACAAATGCCTGCGTACGCGTTTTGTTTTGCAACAATGTAACGAATGTCGAGCGAGTGTGTTATGCTCTATTGTGTTGAAGTGTACTAATTTTTAAGCTATGACATCATATGGTTTGTTTTTTTCGTAACTCATCCGCTGTAACACTTGTCTGTGCAGAAACCAGCAAAAACAAATATACCTTCCCTCAGGATTAGACACCGATCGGTCCTATGTCGCCAGCGCTCAGGACCTTCCTGCGATTCAATAAAGTAGTCCACTTTGTCTACTTAAGCGTCATTAACATATATAACGGAAACTAACACAATATAACATTTAATTTCATGACATTTCGACCAGGTTGCACTGGCCATGGTCGCAAGAGGACCTGATGCAGCGCAGGACCGATCACTGTGGAGATCCTTGAGAGAGGTTTGGTTATTCGATATATCGATAGATTTATGAAAATATCGAATCGATTAAAAAAGCTAAAGCTGACTCATAATGACAACGGAACCGAAGTAAATTATGACATTGCTCAATGATTTCAGTTTTGAATCAATTTCATTAACCGGTAACATCTGTGTGCGGCAGACAGAGCTATGCATATGCATTCCATAGAGCAGATAGCCAATCAACATTTTCTTATCTATTCTTAACATAGATTAAGTATTCCTATATGAATATTCTTAATGTTGGCTACACTTATCGTCCGTGTACATAATCTGTGAGTTTGTGGATTCACACCGACAACTCATAAGTTGCTTTGACCATCTTCCAGCTCCATCGTCAGATCCTGGTTACCTTCTTACACTATTAGTATTATCTTACTATGATCTTTGATTATACTTTCACACATACGATACAAACAACAACAAACTATCTGCTTTAGATAAGAAAAGGACAATATAAAATTTAAGTGTAAAATATTCGATATTAAAAAATACATTTCAAACGATATATTGAAAGGTATCGATATCACGTTTTAATATTTTATATCGATAAAATGGATCGATATATATTTTGAGTGGACACCCCTAGGTCTAAATCCAGCAGCAGAAGCAGCAGCGGCGTACTTATACCTTATTGGTTGAAATGATAAGATATTGATGAAAATAAAAAGTAATGTTTATTTTTAAGTTTTCAGAGTATCCAATAAATATTAATACAACACTGGAAGACTGCTGTTACATTAAAATTGTAATTAATATCAAAAAATGGATTACGCCCGATAACAGCCTATAAATATTAACAGATTAATCAGCATTCAAACCTATCGGTGTTTGTGATTAATTAAAACAAAAAACGCAGCCTTTGATAACTTTTAATTAAACAAAACGCGTCCGGTACATACTCCGATCGGCAGTTATCGTGCGACCCAATTATTGACTCAACTATTTACATTTCAACTGTTTGTTCAGCATATGGAATATGGCTGAATGGAAGCGATGTTGATTCCGTTCGCTTATTGATTGTATATATATTCATTGTATTTCCTTGTCACTATAAGATATATTATTGAAAAGTACATTACAACCCTGAGATATACTAGCTATGCTACTGTTATAATGAGGAATTTTTCACGTACACGCATGCACGCACACACATGCTTGTACGCACGCACACTCACACATCGCGCTCACACGCGCACTCACACATCGCGCTCACACGCGCACACATACACAGAAGGGTGTATGGTGTGTGCATGGTTATTATGTATTATTAGTATTGTGTGTATTTATGTGTGTATGTGATTGGACTTTTTTTAGCGTTAATTTTAAATACATTTTTATTTTATATTCATCTATTTCTTAAGTCCACGGCAAATGTTTATTATGTTATGAGAAGAGCAGAGCCTTCTGACACAAGTATATTTATACTTAAAAGGAGACTCTGGCCACTATATGTTAATGAATTGGATTGCAGAAATAAATATTTTTTTCATTTTTTCATTTTTCATTTTTCATGTCGTATGTATGCAACGAATAACATTTAAAACTACTAAAACGATTTCAAAAATAATTTTACCACTGCAATGCTGCATTATCGCAAATGATTAAACGCTATATTATAATTTTTACCACGGGAAGATATCTCAAGCCGGGGGGGCCGCTAGTTACATTATAATATATTATATTAATCATATATTATAGCTATTAAAAACAGATGAAGAAAAAAGACCAGAGGGGCTATCGCACTAATAAATCGCAAGCGAAACGCAACCGAACCGTTTGGCTGAACCAATCCGAACGCCACAATATCACGTCATCTGTTCGATGACGTGATATTCTAGCTCTCGGATTGGTTGAGTGGAACGATTTGGTTTCGTTTCAGCTGCGATTTGTTACCTCAACAACATCTGAAAGCATGCTCGGAGCGCTCGCTCAACTCGCTCGTAAAAAACGCGTCCGACTACGCTGTTTCCGACCGCATCCGCCGTCCCAAACACGCGCTAACAGACCCGCCAGACTCAATCTCCACTAAGCTCAACAGGCTACTTGAGGCGGCTTCTGCGTCGCCGAACTCCACGAGTACGTAAGTAGCAACCACACACCAACAACTGTGTAGTTAGCTTAGCTTGGTAGTCAAGTGTATCAGCGCACATATTATTATACCATTCGGACCACTCTGGTAACCGATCCCATTTCAGAGCGTACGCACTCTCCTGAGGCTACGCTGTGCACCGCCCCGTTCTGGAGGGCGGAGCGTTAGTTCAAGCCGATAGGGTCCCAGGCCTTCCGCCCGACCAAAGGCTGTAGGTAGTGTTTAGTTGGTAGGCTGGCCTTCTGCTGGAGTCCAACATAAACCATCCGCAGTAGACCGGTTGCGGGTGGTATCCGGTGCGAGGTCGTCCGAGCACCAGGGGGTTGTCAATAGCGACCACTGTGGTGGCGCGCCCCCTATGAGGATTCACTACCTCCCCCATGGGAAAAAAAAGCGATTTGTTAGTGCGATTGCCCCCCAGGTTTCTATAGCCATTTCATGTATAGTTAACTAATGAAGTAATATGATATAATAGACAATAACGTTCCGCGGATCCTGCCATGTGCCCCCCATGGGTCCAGAGAACACCGGGGGGTGTTAGTGGGTAGGCCGGTCCTGTCAGACCGGAGAGCCCCACACACGGCCGCGCCTAGCCAGCGCGGTGTCACGGTGCATTTCCCCATGAAAAAAAAAAGTTAAAGAAAATATTTGTTACAAAAATAGCTATATAACAAAAATAAATTACTAATTACAAAGGATATTGTTTTTTGCTGATTCCGCGCAGTTCATGATGACTTGTCCAACAAGCAGACAAGGTCGACACGTGTTTCGTCTCTCAGCGAGACATCTTCAGGATTTGTTGCCCGCTCGATGACTCACGGGCGGCTAGTCATCGAGCGGGCAACAAATCCTGAAGATGTCTCGCTGAGAGACGAAACACGTGTCGACCTTGTCTGCTTGTTGGACAAGTCATCATGAACTGCGCGGAATCAGCAAAAAAAAAAAAAAAAACAATATCCTTTGTAATACAATGGACTTCCGCAAAATAACACCTGCTACAATAGAATAAATTACTAATAATAAGTCGTATTACTTAACTAAAAAAAATCTAAAAGTAATGTCAACTGACTGACTCTGGATGACCAATGACCAAGCAATGTAACTGCACTATCTATCAGTTTCAAAGTTTGACAGCGACAGACAAAACAAAACCAGTCCACAGGTAACAACAATGCGACATGCTTATCTTATATATAAAAATGAATCGCAAAATGTGTTGGTAAGCGCATAAGTCAACAACGCATGGACCAATTTTGCCAATTAATTTTTTAAATGTTCGTTGGAATTCCATGGTTTTTACGGCGAGAAAAATTGGAATAATTATCGGAAAAACCCTAAAATAGCCCTTTTTTTGTTTTTGTATAAAGTTCATATTGCAAGCACTCACTGTTGTCTAAGCTATGTAGGTGTGTACCTAACATCAAGAGTCAATTTGCGCTTTATTAACGTTATATACAGTTGAAATTGAATCATATCTATCAAAACAGTGTGCGTTGGAGCACAGAATACTTCGTTGGAGGATTTAATGTCACGTGCTAAAATTAAATAGTCACAATATGTAATAGTTAATTTGGACCTTTTTTGCAATTAATTATTTTTTATTCACAACGCCCTACCACCAGAGCACAGCAGAATTTTTTGCACAGCCTATAAAATACGTAAGAACAAAAAACTGCCACTTCACAAATCTTTTTGACAGGACGAAGTCTGTCGGGTCCGCTAGTACAAAATATTAACGTCGCTGGCAGTATAGCACACACGACTGGATATGTAATGATGGAGTAGCCAAAATAACTTTGGCCAAAATATATGTCACTAGCCGTTGATTGATTGTGCTGTAGGTACATTATAAAAGTGGGGGTCGACTCTCGTTGAAGTCAGTGACCGCATAGAACATAACTGCTTCGTTGGTTTAGATGCGAGATCGTGACAAAAGATATTTCCATTATTTGATCGTAGGAGTCGATTCGATTTACTCTAGACCGTCTAGTCTAGAGTAAGAGTAAGAGTAGTGTGACAGATATAACTATTGCATACTTTGGATGGAAACACAGCGTCAGAGATCTCCTAAAGCCCGCATCCAAAGAATGAAGGAGATCACCGGAGGGTTTTATTAGGTGGGCCTAGCACTGCATGCCCCCCGCATGGGCCCAGAGAACACCGTGGGGTTTTAACGGGTAGGTCGGTCCTCTCAGACCGAAGAGCACCACACACGGCCGCGCCTTGCCAGCGCGATGGCATGGTGCAACAAAGAGCATTTCCCCCCGTAAAAAAAAAGGAGTGCCTCATACACGACCATCGCTTAGCCAACGGATGTACGGTGCGATTTCACCCATCAACCTTCAAAAAAAACAACAAAAAAGACCAGTTTTTGAAGCCCATCAATTGGTGTGAAGTTTCTTCTATTCTTCTCTACGCGTTCTATATAGGCGGAAGCCTCTGTCCAAAAATGGGCGGCTCTTAGAAGAAAAGATTACTTTATATTCCTTTAGATTTCGTCATCAGTTCCCCTGTTATTAATTCATCTTTCAATTATTTGAACATGACAAGATAATAAGTTAATATCACTACAAAACATTATCCTAAAATAGTTGTGTCCATGTGATTCGTGTGCCCTCGAAAAAGTGTAATAAAATGAAACAAACTGCAACAATATTTTAAAATTTTCGATATATACCCGTTATCGAAATTGAACACCCGAGTAATATCGATTTAAGCATCCATTTCCTTGATATTTTTAACAAAATTCATGACCAACCAGCTGAAATGACACTAAATCAGCCATTTTCAACTTGTATAAAGTGAATTTCAAGTTAAGAATTTCCCTGAAATAAACATGGCTTGCATGTCATTCAACCTTTAATTAGCAGATCCTTGATCAAAAAGAAAAATGACATCTCTTAGGCCATAGAAATCTGTAAATGTTATATATTACAACAAAAAATAAAAAAAATCCAATGTATTTAGTAGACTTTGACATAAGTAGGTATTAATGTGCGTAGATGTAACAATTTCATGCGAAGACATTCGAATAATTACTCAAGCGTATGGTCTAGATCCCTTTGCTTTCAAGTCACTCACTCAATTATTTTTCCTTGTTTTGAATATTCGATTTGAAATACTGTTCTATTTTTTGACGTTTGGTTGATATTTTAAATAGGTACGTAAATTTAACTTTGCTTCCTTCGACAAACGATTAATTTGACGGTGCATAAGGACGTATGAACTGCATAAACGATAACCCAGTATTTTATGGTTACTGTTAAGTATACAAAATGGAAATCTTGTATTAAGATGTGACTCTACACTACATACGGCGATGGAAATCATCTTTCTCAGTAAATATACTTTATTTTGATCGAGTAGTACAGATTGACAAATTTGACTGTTCCGTTAGTGGCGGCGCTAGTGATGCACTTTAAATTTCTTTCAACCAATCATAAACGATAATTTCAACAAAATAGCAATAAGCGACCAATAGTGCCTAGCAGCATGACTAGTTCCAAATTTTTCAATTGAACATACATATTTGAACTACTGTTTGTAAATATATGTAGCATTTGTTTAATGTTGTAATGTACATAGACTGCTTCCTTTTCGGAATTTTGAAACATATATTATTCGTTTATGCACACCCAGCAACGCTTCAGATATTACATGTTCACCTTAAGACAGCTCTTATAAAGCTCGCAATAGCGGAGGTTTTCGTAGTGCAAATGTAAGTGTTGCTGATTGTACAATCGGTGCCAAGAGCTAAAACAAAGACACGTTGAAAAACAGTTTGTACAAGCTTATTTCGAAATAAAATACTTAAAACTTCTTATTAAGAATTTTCATAAAACAACGTTCTATATTTTTTATACCTCCAAATCTTAAAGTAAATATTTGTATCGGATATCAACATAACTTACCAAAGACAATAAACACAAACCAAAGACAACAATGTATGGGCAGAACAAACACATTCCAACCCCATAGCTGATGTATGTTCATGAATAATTCACTAAATCAAAACCATGTGGTTACGTTTCGTAAAACAACAAACGGATAGTTAAATAGCTAACTTTTTTAGCTGGGGAAGGACCTCAGAAAAATTTTTAGAGCGCCAACTTTCAGCGCTCATCGGAGATCACAACTAGCATTCTAACAGTGTTGTTTAATAAAATCTTCAGCAAATAAGACACTGAAATACAGAACAAAATGTCCCACCAGTCGAGAACCAATATTACATGCGCCACATACTATTCTGATACGAAAACAGTTTCAAATCAAATAAACTACCTAAACCTAAGGTGCTCCACATACCGGTGACTTCTAATTTCGATCTTGGAAAATATTTTAATAACAATCATGTATTTTGTGTTTTGGCTATGTGATATCTATAAAATTAGTATGAACAAAAAACTGCCACTTTACAAATCTTTTTGACAGGACGAAGTCTGTCGGGTCCGCTAGTAATATAATATATATTAAACTTAACATATAACCTAACTGCAAGACAAATTATAATTAAAGGAACTGACAGACTTAAAGAAATGTAGTGTGCGGGCAGCCTAAACCCGAATCCTGCTATAAATCGCTATGTGTGAAACCAGCTTTAGACAGAGGGTAAAATTTATAGCTGCAGCCTGGGGGGATGCTTGTGTCGTTGTGTCGTGGAATCCCGCGGGTCGGATATGGCAAGATTACCTACTTCTAAATTAATAATAATGGGAAGCCATCAGCTGAACTTCACTGAAAGTTTTATAACGAGTAGGTTAGGCAAGTAAGTACTGACAGCATACGTCCCTTCTAATATTGTATGGATGTATGGATTGTATGGATGTTTGTTACTCTTTCAGGTAAGAACGACTGAACAGAGCTTAATGAAACTGCTACCATTGAGCTATTATATAGCTCAATGCACCACGCTAATATAAGCTCGGCTGCTCAAATTCAAAATCTAGTAACACCTAATTTGAAAAAAAAAACGGTTTTTAGCATTTTTCGACTTACTAGGTAGTACCTAAACGATGTGGACCTTAAAACACCCATTTTCATACGTCATTTTTAAGATATAATTTAGCAAGTCTAAGCAACTTGCCATGATTACGAGAATACTAAAGTTGGTATGTCAGAATGCAAATTTAAAACCCTAGCATCTGAAGCGACTTACTAAGTTATAAATTTGAAATACCAACTTGCTATATTTTGAATTTGGCGCAAAGTAAAAATAACAAATATATAATAAATATCCAAAATAACCTAGTAAAGAAGACTTACTTATATTTGGGTAATTCACGAAAAAAATAAAGTATGAGCGATTTTAGTGTAACTATACTCCAAAATGATTACGAGTATTAAAACGTAATATGTCAACCATATAGCACAACTTTTCGTCGAACACCCAAATCGTTATCTCTTCTGGTTTCGTCGGGCTAACGAATCAAAGTAGCCGACCCGATTTTTTGCTCTCCTGAACATTTTTGTTAGAAGGAGTTACTATGTTTTGATTTTAAGCAGCCGAACTATTCGAAATACTAATCCTGCGCAGACGAGCACCACCTAGTTGCTTATATTTCGTAGATTTGACGATCTCTGTAGTGGAGTGCTTAATATACCGGTATCAAAGCGTCACCATCTTCAGGTTCAAATCCCGTGGGGGCAGATGTTTGTGTGATGAATGCGAGCATCTGTACCTTAGTCATGGTTGTTGATATATATTTCAATAAAATTTTTCTATATATGTATAATATATTGTATGTCTATCCGTTGCCCTAGATCCCATAGCACAAGCCTTACAGAGCTTAGTTTGGGCTAGGCTAATTGGTGTAAGTGTAACAAATATAAAAAAAATGCCTCCGATCATATTGAGGTAATTTTTTGTATACGACCTCCGTAGTTGAGCGGTTGGTATGCCGGTTTCAAGGTGTCGCCACGACTGAGATCCCGGGTTCGAGTCCCGGTGGGGGTAGACATTTGCATGATGAATGCGAGCATTTGTACCTCAGTCATGGGTTGTTAATAATATATTTCTTACCAAAATATTTATATATGTATCAATACATAGTATAAAACAAAGTCGCTTTCGCTGTATGTCCGTATGTATGCTTAGATCTTTAAAACTACGCAACGGATTTTGACGCGGTTTTTTTTTTAATAGATAGAGTGATTCTTAAGGAAGGTTTGTATGTATAATAAATGCATAATATAGTAGAGAAACATTGATAAATTTAAAGGTTTCTAATGTGATGTCGTAATAAGCACGTTTTTTTGCGCTTATATTGCAAACGCTGGCTGAACCCTACGAGATAGACCAAAATAATGTACTACAGTATTGTACAACTTACAAAAATCCACAAAAAAGTCCGTGATGGTATATGTTTATCTCTTAGGGATAACCCACCATAACCATTTTTTCACTGCAAACGTGCGAAGCCGGGGCGGGTCGCTAGTGTATAATATATGTATGTCTATCCGTTGCCCTAGATCCCATAGCACAAGCCTTACAGAGCTTAGTTTGGGCTAGGCTAATTGGTGTAAGTGTCACAAATGTTTATTTATTTATTCAAATCAAAAAATGCAATTATATAGTAACACACAAGCATCAAGAAATCCTGCATTTTTACTATTTTTATTTAATGCATTTACTGTTTGTGATTACTGTACATCTTACGATATATTTATAGATATATATTTATAGATATAGATTTATAGGACTCGAACCCGGGACCACACCGACAAACCGGAGTACTAACCATTCAGCTACTATTGTCGTCAAAAAATGTACTTAATGATTAAGATTAGATTTTAATTTATAACAACTTATTTTATTGTAATTTAATGTGTTAAATAGTAATTAATGGATCTAATGTTGTAAATTTTTCTATATTTTTAACTTATTATAATTAAATTTGAGTTTGATGTTATTTAATTTGGATTGATATATTAGAATTTGTTTTAAATTTTTACTAATACTGGAACATAAACTGTTCTGTGACGAACACGTGATGGATTTGTACCTGATAAAACATAAATGAACAAATTAATTGAAAACTGTTCTAAATAAATTGTAATGATATGAATGTCAATGACATTACTTCCGTGTTCAAACATTCGAACGTGCTTCTTTATGCTGATATGAAGATTTTTAGAATGGTAACAGATCCTACTGATGCCATTCTTTTGCAAAACGATCTCGATAAACTGTCTTTATACTGTAGTAGTAATTTTCAACACACGTTCTCCTAACGGGGCTGTTTCATGCGTGTTTTTAATCTCAAAAACTAGGATATTGCACACTAGTGCGCAATTTCAATACGCACTAATGTGCAATATTTTAACCCGATAAAATTCGGTTGTTCCCTGTTACAAGACGTTTTTAATACGTACAATGCATTCTTAATTTAGTCTGGTAGCAGTTTCTTTTTCTCGAATAAATGTATTCTAATGTTTGATAAATAGTTAATAGCTAAATTTACATTCAACAAACTTGCATTGAGGTGCAATAGTAATCAAAGATTCACTATAATTTTATTTAAATACATTTTATCAATGAAGAAAAGTTATAAAAGCGCAATAATGTTCTTGAACGGCAACAAGCAACTTTCATTTTTACCGCGCAATCGCGCATGCGCGCGCCGCTCAGCGTAATGGCGGCATCGGCATACAGGCACGAGTCAAATTATCATTCAGCCAAAATTTTATAAATTCAAGAAAACAGCATATGATATATATAATGTATTTTTCCTCAACTTGTGTTGAAAAACGTCGTATGAAACTCGTGAGCATTATTAATTGCATCCTCGGCTAAATTGTCGCGCTCACCTTACGGCTCGCGCGACCAATACCGCCTCGTATGCAATGAACAACTTTGCACACTAGTATCATAAAGTACTATTGTTGCAGCTTAATACCAAGAAATGTAGTGTAATAACATTTTCACGGAAAACGAATCCAATAAAATTTGCATAAGTATCAAATAAATAGTGTCACGTTGGACAGGGTAAGTGAGGTGAAAGATTTAGGTGTTCATCTTGATCATAAACTGTCTTTTTCATTGCATTATGACAATATGGTTGCTAAAGCGTATCGTATGCTGGGATTTGTTCTTCGGATCGGAAGGGACTTTAGGAATATTTCTTCACAACAGGAACATTTGTGCGTTCCATCTTAGAGTATGCATCTACAGTATGGAACCCTCATTATGGGAAATACAAAAATCAAATTGAGCGAATTCGAAATAAGTTCGTAAAGTTCCTCACTTTCAAACATCATAACGATTGTACGCTTCCTACTTTGATATCGTTGGAAAGGGATTTATTATTCTTATTTAAATTAATAAACAATTATTTGGATTCTCCTCGACTAAATTCTAGGAGTATGTCGGTATGTCGTTGTTTTACCTCCCACTCAGACGAACAAATTATTCTAAGAACACTGCTCTTTTTACAAGCTTTTATTTATGTAGTTTCACCTGTCCCGTTGTCTGTCGTTCTGTAATCAAATATTGCAACTTAAATTTGATCCACTTCCCGGTTTCCGATTGAGCTGAAATTTGGTATACATGTTTAGTCCGGATGACAATGCATGATTAACTGTGTGATGTCATTCTAAATCCAACATGGCGGCGTATCCAATATGGCGGATAAATTATTTTTAATGCACTCCTACAATATGGGTATCAAATAAAAGGGCTTGACAAGAATAACTAGAAAAAAATAATGTTACGTCACTCTTAATCCAATACGGCGGAACACCAAAAATGGCGGATAATTTTCTTTTATTCGTTCCTACAATATGGGTATCAAATGAAAGGGCTTGCTCTCAGCAAGCCTGTAGAGGTACTAAAAAGTTAAAAATTAATTTAAAGAAAAAAAAACCTTTTTATAAACAAATAATAAATGTTGTTTTTAAACTTTTATTATTTGTTTATAAAATGAACTAAAAAGTTAAAAATAAAATGAACTAAAAAGTTAAAAATAAAATGAACTAAAAAGTTAAAAATTAATTAACACTAAAACTTTTCACCATACATAATTATTCAACCTCGTCCCCCCTCTTTATCATAGTCCCCATTTATAAATAAAGCGTGTAAAGAAGTTAATTTATTTTTAACTTTTTAGTTCATTTTATTTTTAACTTTTTAGTTCATTTTATAAACAAATAATAAAAGCTTGTTTTTAAAAAGGTTTTTTTTTCTTTAATTTTATTTTATAACATAATTTTGGGTCTGTCGATCTGTTTTTGTTAAATATTAATAAGTTTAAGAGCAGTAATTTGTGCTATTATCCGTGACCTATAGCGCTCCATATTTGTTGTTTTGAATACGTTTTTATTTCTTAAAATATTTTTAGCGATCTTGTTTAAACATGTATTAGTAATTAAGTGGAAACTTCACTGGTATATGATAAATAATTTTATGTATAGCCTTTAAGTATAATATTTACTGTTTGTTTCCCAAATATAAATAAATAAATAAATTAAGTAATATCTATGTAAATTAATATTGCGTCAACAATTCTATTTTGTAGAAAAGTTCTTCTAAGCTTTGGAGCCAACCAAAATTAAATATGTGTCTGATTTATTACAACTGGGTAGACGACAATTTTTTTAAATTCTATATATAATAGAGTACTCTTTTAAGTGAGAAATATTGTAGAACCAACAGTACACCTGCACCTATTACTTTTGAAGATACATCGCCATGTTTGCGGCGCTGTCGCGGGTCGCTCAAAAACGTTCCATACTAATAACACTGCAATTGTGACGTCATAACTATGTAAACTCGCCTATAATTTCTATGAGCGTATAAACAAATTTTAAAATAACTTTGTTATTTGTACGTTTATAGGTATACTTTCTATATAAGTAACTATAAAGTATGTCTTACCATTAAAATACACAATGTCGAAAAGATGTTACGATAAAGAGTATGTTATGAAATTCAAAGAATGTTTGAGAAGCTTAACTTTTAATGACATGTACAATGAAAAAGACATTAACATGGCTTTTAATTTGTTCTACGAAGATTTCTGTTTGTACTACAGCTTATGCTTTCCTGTAATACAAAAAAACATAATATCTAAAAAACGCGATTTAAAATGGATTACTAGAGGCTTAAGACACAGCTGTAAAACAAAAAGGAAATTGCGTTATAAATATTATTTTTAACCGAACCAACGACAGTAAAAACCAATATAAAAAGTATACCAAACTATTGCGGAATTGTATAAACTGCTCACGAAAATTATATAATAACAAATTCATAAGTAATGCAAAAAAAAATCTAGAGCAGCATGGAAAATCATAAATGAAGATTCGGACAATGATTTAAGACTTGACTTAATAAAGGAAATTAAACTTGACAATAAAATAATTAAAAATGAGCTAGACATCGCGGATGAATTCAATAAGCACTTTGTAAACCTAGCGAAGTACGACATGTCACTGTGTAATACAAATGGTAGAAGATCAAATCAAAATATGTTCTTAGTACCCTTAAGCCAAACAGAAGTAAAAAATATGGTTATGTCTCTGAGAAATACAAACTCGGTGGGAGTTGACGATATAACCACAAATATTCTGAAACAAAGCATTAAAGAAATTCTGCCAGCGTTGACATATTTGATTAACTTTTCCTTTGAACAAGGTACTTTCCCCACGAGTCTGAAAAATGCAATTATTAGACCATTACATAAAAAAGGAGATACATTGGACATTACAAATTATAGACCAATAGCTCTTCTATCAGTAATATCAAAAGTTTTTGAAAAAGCCATGCATAGAAGGCTGTTAAGTTATCTAAACGCATTTAACATCATAAGAGAAGAACAGAACGGTTTTCAAAAGGGAAAGTCTACAACACTGGCAGCATTCCAGTTGATTCACAATGTTGTAGAAAGTATGGATAGAAAAAAACAAACCATTAGTATATTCTTTGATATGTCAAAAGCATTCGATAATGTGTCTCACAAAATACTTTTAAGTAAATGTGAAAACTATGGCATCAGAGGACCCATTCTGGGATGGCTTAAAAGTTACCTAAGCCAGCGTAAACAATGCGTCAGTATAAAAAGCCTAGGAAAAGATGCAAAAATAAGAAATGTAAAGTCAGACTTTCAAATTAATGAATGTGGTGTCCCGCAAGGTAGTGTATTGGCACCACTACTATTTATACTATATATTAATGATCTCCCTGATATCACTAATGATAAATGCACACTATTTGCTGATGACTTCTCCATTACTTTGACATCTGAAAAAAATAAAAATTTTGACGAGGAAATAAATAGAAATGTGGAATTAATAATGGATTGGTTGCAAAAAAATAACCTAACGGCAAACTTGTCAAAGACTTGCTACGTTCAGTTTCAGACGCATGGTTCCAAAATTGAACAGAGACAAATAATACATAATGGTACAGAAATAAAAAAACAAGAAACAGCTAAGTTCTTAGGAATGACTGTAGATAAATACTGTGACTGGAAGGCTCACGTAGACTCAGTCAGTAAGAAGGTGAATAGTTTTGTGTACGTTCTAAGTAAACTAAGAAAAACATCAACACTAGAAACGCTGCTCTTGGCGTACCATGGACATGTTGATTCAATATTGCGATACGGTCTAATACTTTGGGGAAATTCCACAGACTTTAGTAGAGCCTTTCTATCACAGAAGAGCGCGCTATGACTGGTATTGCGCCATATGAATCATGTAAACAATACTTTAAAACCCTCAACATTCTACCACTACCTTGTCTGTATATTTTTGAAGTATGCATGTTTGTAAAAAACCATCCAGAGCTGTTTACAACTGCAAAAGAAATATTCCACGGAATACGAGAAACTCTAAAAGGCTGGTCTTAAGCAGAGCACCACGTACAACCCTCTACCAAAAAAGTTGTTATGCCATGTGTATCAAAAATATATAATAGAGTTCCCTCGAATATAAAAGAACTACAGATAAACCTTTTTAAGAAAAAACTAAAAAGCTGGCTGCTGGAAAAAATGATATACAGTGTAAGAGAATGGCTACATGCCGGTCTGTATTAAATTATGTTTTTATGAAATACCTTTTTACTGTCGTCTTAAACTGTATTTTGAAAATTTTCATTCCATTGATTCTACTAATCCTTTTGACATTTAAAATAATATTTGACATATAAATTGGCACTAAATTAGAGATTCTCATATAATTATATTAAAGCGAAGAAAAAAATATGGAGGGCTGCTTCAGTATAAAAGCGAGCGCCCGCCGTTGTCTCGTCCATTTTGACTCCAACCGCCTTTCGAGACGTATCGCTGCTCGAAAATTCATTGATGTGTTTTTGTAATTTTGTAATTAAAATCTAGGTCAAATTGTGTTCTTTTTTTTTAAGTAATTTTGAATTAGATTTCCTATATCAGAAGTGGGATAGGATCTACGTTTCTTATCTTATTTCGTGGGTATAGCGAGAAGTTTTTGAATAATTTTGTTAGAAAATAAATTAACTAAAAATGTCGGGCCGCGAACGTCACCGTAGCCGAATCGACCGTTCCGACACCCGTTCCCGAGATCGCAGTTCCAAGAGGAAGATGAGACGAGAGATGGAGGCGATGCGATCCCGACTCCATGCCTTGGAGAGGCGGACGCTCGCCATGGACGCCCACCGGTCCGTGAGGGACCAGTCGTCAACGTCGCCTCGGTGCCCGGGCCGCGGGCACACGCCGCCATCATTTCGCCGCAGCGCCGCGTCTCCGTCGGGGCGATCGGACCGCGCGCACACGCCACCGACTATGCGGCGCCCGACTACGCGGCGCTCCGTCTGCGCACCCGCTTCATCGGTGCCGTCTGGGTGCGCGACGACTGCGAGGCCGCTGGAGGCTTGCTGTGCGGTTACGACGCCTGCGCAGAGCCAGGGACCGTCGCACACGCCGCCGCCCGTTCCTGTGACGCCGGTCGTGCCGTCGGAGGGCCCGCCCGAGATTGCGCCGGAGGTCGCCAACAGTGACGTTAGCATCACAGCCACGGCAACTGAGCGTATAGTAGACGCGATACGCTCCATCAACAGCACGGTGAGATCCAACCAAACATTTTACATTTCTGGTTTCGATCCTAGTTTGCATAGCTTCGAGGATTGGTGTGAAGAGGTCGATCGTGCCAAGTCAATGAATAACTGGAACGGTTACGAATGTCTTTCCAGAATAGGCAATTGTCTAAAGGGGGACGCTCGAGTGTGGTTGACTGAGTGGGTGACAAACGACCGTACGTGGAGTAATTTTAAGAAGGAGTTTAAATCCTTATGCCCCAAGACCCCGGATAGGGCAAATATTTTGTTCGAGGTAATGCAAACAAGTTCAGACAATTACCCTACGTACGCTGATTACGCCCGGCGTTCTTTATTACGGCTACGTATAGTGAAAGGATTGAGTGACGAATTAATAACTGAAATCATAATTCGCGGTATCACCGATCCTCACATTCGAGCCTCCGCCACGAACGCTAAATTACTACCCACCAATTTAGTTGAATTTTTATCAATTTATGTTAAGCCTAGTATGCCTAAGACAAATAATGTTCGTCAGCCGTACATACATACTTTTCCCAATAAAAATAAAAATAACGATGCCTACATAATACGAAAACATAGGTTAGACATGGGAAAATGTTTTTCGTGTGGGTTACCCGGTCACAGGCAGGCCTCTTGCAAAAGAAATATGTTAAATTCAAAACTACCCTCTATTAATAAAAACGTAATTTCTCATTCCGTGGCAACGACCTCTAAACCTGAATCATGTTCTTATTGCAAGAAGCCCGGCCACAAGATAGATACATGTTTCGCGAAACAAAAGGCCGAGTCTCGAAACAAAGATAACGTTAATTTTTGTCGCGAGAATGAAAATTCCCGCCGTCGTGACGTTATTGTAGCTGTCATACAGGGGGTTCCAGTTGATATTCTCATTGATAGTGGATCAAGTATATCGTTGATTTCATTAAATTTATTAAAATATTTTCAATGTTCACGTAAACCTACTTTTAGAATTTTAAAGGGATTAGGCAGTCAAGAAATAGAGAGCACTTCATTTGTCACATTACCGGTTGAGTTCGAAAGTATTACGATTGAAGTTGATTTATTTGTAGTTTCGTCAGAATTTATGAACACGCCCATAATTATAGGTACGGATGTTTTAAATAGAGAAGGCGTTCAATATGTTCGTACGCGTGACTATCAGTTACTTACTCGTAAATTAGTGAATTCTAGTGAGGTAATGACTATTCAATCTGATTCGTCTGTTTTAGTAAAAACTACGTTAGTAAATGATAAATTAAAACAATTACATAAAATTATAAAGCAGTTTTCACAGCATTTTATTTCCGGGACGGCAATGTCCACCGTAAATACTGGTAGTATGTCAATTAAATTAAGTTCTAATACGCCTGTCAATTATAGACCTTATCGCTTGTCTCATGATGAGATCCTTAGAGTTCGTAAAATCATTAAGGATCTACTTGATAAAACGATTATCCGGGAGTCAGATTCTGATTATGCCAGTCCCATACTACTTGTTAAGAAAAAAGACGGTTCAGATCGGATGTGCGTAGATTTTAGAAAATTAAACGAAATTACAATTAAAGATAGATTCCCGTTGCCTCGTATAGATGATTATATTGACCGATTAGGCCGGAATAAATATTTCTCGAGCCTTGACATGGCGACTGGCTTTCATCAAATTCCGCTAGAGGGCGCCTCAATTCCACTTACCGGCTTCGTAACACCCGAGGGGCATTACGAATATCTAAAAATGCCATATGGTCTGGCCAATGCTCCTGTTGTGTATCAGCGAATAATATCAAAAACTCTTCGTAAATTTATTGATTCCGGTAACGTACTAGTGTATATCGACGACGTATTATTACTCAGCATGACACCAGAGCAAGGGCTCGATTTATTACGTGAAGTACTTACCGCCCTGACAAATGCAGGATTTTCTATTAACTTACGAAAGTGTTCGTTTTTAGTTACTGAAATTGAGTACTTAGGTAGGACCATTTCCGAGGGTCAGGTACGGCCGAGTCATGATAAAATTAAGGCCTTAGTTGATTCTTCTGAGCCTATAAATGTAAAACAGGTCCGTCAGTTTATGGGCTTAGCCAGTTATTTTCGGAGGTACATACCCGGCTTTGCTCAGAAGACTGCCTCGATATCTGCGCTGACACGTAAAGGGGTGAATTTTGATTGGGGTAGAGAGCAGCGTGCAGCTCGCGAATATGTAATTCAAGCGCTAACGACTGAACCGGTGCTAGCCGTATATGATCCATCGTTACCTATCGAGGTTCACACCGACGCAAGCGCCATAGGTTATGGAGCGGTGTTGATGCAAGTACATGAGGGCGGCTATAAACGGGTTGTAGCTTATTTTAGCAGACTAACGCAGGGGGCTGAGAGTAAGTACCATTCGTACGAACTCGAAACCCTTGCGGTGGTCAAAGCTCTCCAACATTTTAGACCCTATCTGGTGGGAGCACCCTTCACCGTCGTTACTGACTGTAACGCTTTAAAGTTCACGCAAAAGAAAAAAGACCTATTGCCAAGAGTGGCGCGGTGGTGGGTGTACCTGCAAGATTTTAATTTCAGTCTTGATTATCGTAAAGGGACTTCTATGTCACACGCCGACTACTTGAGCCGAAACCCGGTCAACATATGTAGTATTCAGAAACCTTTGAATTGGGCGCAAGTAGCTCAGGCGTCTGACGAGGAAACTAAGGGTCTTATTCAAAAACTTTCTGAGGGCCAATTAGACGCAACTCGTTACAGTGTTAAGAATGATATTCTTTATGTAAAATACTCTCCCACGGGCGAGCCCTCTAGATATTTGTGTTACATACCAAAGGGCCATAGGTTAAGTCTCCTTCGAATCTTTCACGATGAACATGAGCATGTGGGGGTCGATAAAACATTTGATTTAATTATTAAACATTTTTGGTTTCCTGGTTTGCGTAATTTTGTTCAAAAGTATGTGGCACATTGTCTCATTTGTATTTCCTACAAAAAAGTGCCACGAGCTCCCCTGCAACCCATATCATCATGGGAGAAACCCGACTTACCTTTTGATACCCTTCACATGGATGTTTTAGGCCCTTTACCGGAAGCTGATGGCTACCGTTATATTTTAATAGTGGTAGACTCATTTTCAAAATTTTGTCTTTTATATCCCATGTATCGTCAGGAGGCCGACGAATTAAAGCGTCATTTTAGAAATACCGTTTCACTTTTCGGAGCCCCCAAGTTAATAGTTGCCGATAAGGGACGTATGTTTCAGAGCAGTGATTTTCTTAGTTTTGTAAAGGACATGGGATGTGAAATACATTTTATCACGCCTGAGATGCACCAAGCAAATGGCCAAGTCGAAAGGTATTGTCGCACGGTACTAAATATGGTTAGAATAGAAGTCAACTTTAGACAAAACGATTGGCCCAGCGTGATTTGGAAAATTCAAATAATACTAAATGTCACTAGGCATAGAACTACTCAGACCTCCGCCTTGAATCTACTTGTGGGCATTGACGCGGCAACTCCCGTGATTCGAAACCTAATAAGGGACGTGGCTCTGGAAGGCACCAGTCCGAACCGGGAAGCTCTACGCGATATGAGTCGACAACGAACCTCTGAGCGACTCAGGCTAAATCAATTGAAACAAGATGCGTATGTGAATCGGGACAGGAAGCCTCCGCGTGGTTTTGATGTTGATTCTTTGGTGTTTGTACGAAAGCAGGCGCAGTCTATGGGGAAGCTGGACTCCTGTATGCGCGGTCCATACCGCGTTACAAAGGTCCTACCCCACGGGCGTTACGAGCTGCAGTTGCTGGCCGGGTCGTATGGAAAACTGACCCAGGCTGCGGCGGAATACATGATTCCGTGGCGCGGCGAGTGGACTCCCGAAGTGTGTGCTGCTTGCTTTGATGGTGAGACTTGCTGCGTTGGAATATGCTTAAGCTCTCTGGTAGTGCCTCTGTTCCTTCGCTTGTTTGTTCATAGACATGCTTAAGCTCTTTGGTAGTGCCTCTGTCTTGACTTTGTACAGCGCTGGAATATGCTTAAGCTCTCTGGTAGTGCCTCTGTTCCTTCGCTTGTTTGTTTATGGACATGCTTAAGCTCTGTGGTAGTGCCTCTGTCCTGTGAGTGCCAGACACGCTTAAGCTCATAGGTAGTGCCTCTGTCTGGACTGGCTTGTTAAGTTACATATTGTCTAACTTAATGATAATCGTACCATGTTTTTTGTGTTATGCCTAACTGTTGATTTCTTTTTAATGTGTTGAGAACTATTTTTTTGTAACAAAAACATCACTATGTTATGTTATAGATGCAGACGATGTTGATGTGGAGTCCCTCATCACGAGTAACCAAGTTACAGATGATGGCCAACAACCCAGCACGTCCGGACTGCAGAGACCTGAGCAACCATGCGCTCAAATCCATGCTGAGAATCTGCCACCTCAGAGACGTTCCATGCCCCAGTTAGACTGATCTACCATGCCGAACAAGACCAATAAGGGAGCCCGAGGACGGTCTCCAGTCAGGAAGGCCGTATAAGCGAAGAAAAAAATATGGAGGGCTGCTTCAGTATAAAAGCGAGCGCCCGCCGTTGTCTCGTCCATTTTGACTCCAACCGCCTTTCGAGACGTATCGCTGCTCGAAAATTCATTGATGTGTTTTTTGTAATTTTGTAATTAAAATCTAGGTCAAATTGTGTTCTTTTTTTTTTTTAAGTAATTTTGAATTAGATTTCCTAAATAATATAAATAATTCCGTTATTTAAATAAATTTATCTGACATTTAAAATATATACATATGACAGTAAATATTTATTTGATAGTTTTTCAATGTATGACTGTATAAATAAAAATTTTATATTAGAAAGTTATTTGATAAACAGGCATAAAATGGAGACGGTTAAGTATATTAAAAAAAAAAAGTGATTTGCATGCATGATAGCAAAACATTGTGAACAGGCCTTACATACATATTACACGAGCATTAATGTACCATGTTTTCTGGCAAATAAAGATTTGATTTGATTTGATTTGATTTATAAAAATGTTAACATTTAATGTGAGAATGCTAGAAATGTGTTCGTTTCATTAGAATTACGTAAATAATAATTGCCATCCTTTAGAAATCTAAAAACAATATAAACTAATAATTAAACTGAAATTTCTATATTGACATACTTTCATTAGATATAAATTGCTCAAATCAGATAATTATAGTATAAAAACGGCAATAATCAGTTGTGGTCGTCTACCCTAACTCTATGTCCAGTTAGTTTGTTTGCCATAACTTACAGCGCAACCATTTCTGGCACCTGACTTACATCATCCTTTACCCCACTACCCCTACACTGGGTGAAGGCCAGGTCGCTGCAGTCAATTGGCATTGCTCCACGGAACCTAGTTCCATTTCACTTGACCCATGACGACGCGAAACTGCTGTGTCAGCCTTGTGGGTTTACGATGTAACGCTCAATCTTCTTATCTTATATATAAAAATGAATCGCAAAATGTGTTGGTAAGCTCATAACTCAACAACGCCTGGACCAATTTGGCCAATTCTTTTTTGTTAATGTTCGTTGAAGTTCAAGTAGGGTTTTTACAATGAGGAAAATTCGAATAATTATCGGAAATACCCTAAAAACAGCCCTTTTATTTTCATGCAAACGTTTTCTAACTAAAACGTACAGTCGAATTGAGCTTTATTGTTATTGTATAAAGTTCATATTGCAAGCACTCACTGTTGTCTAAGCAATGAAGGTGTGTTCCTAACATCAAAGAGTCAATTTGCGCTTTTATTAACCGCTACATATAGTTGAAATTCAATCATATCTATCAAAACAATGTGTGCGTGCGTGCGTTGGAGCACAGAATACATCGTTGGAGGATTTAATGTCACGTTCCAAAATTGAATAGCCACAAAATGTAATAGGTCATTTAGACTTTTTTTGCGATTTGGTTGGCTATGCGACATTATCTATAAAATAATTAGGAACAAAAAACTGCCACTGTACAAATCTTTTTGACAGGACGAAGTCTGTCGGGTCCGCTAGTTGATTAATGAAAATGCATTTTAATTACTACTGTTCTATTCAGACTACAAATCTGTAATTTCGTTTCTGTGGACATTGTTTTTCTTTCTCTCCCTATTATCTATATCTACTACTTTTTAGGGTTCCGTAGCCGAATGGCAAAAAACGGAACCCTTATGGATTCGTCATGTCCGTCTATATGTCACAGCCACTTTTTTCCCTAACTATAAGAGCTATACTGTGGAAACTTGGTGAGTAGATGTATTCGGTGAACCGCATTAAGATTTTCATACAAAAATAGCAAAAAACAATAAATTTTTGGGTTCCCCTTAACTAGAACTGAAACTGATTTTTTTTTCATCATACCAATACGTATGGGGAATCTATGGATAGGTCTTCAAAAATGATATTGAGGTTTCTAATATATTTTATTTTTTAAACCGAATAGTTTGCGGGATGCTTCCAAAGTGGAAAATGTACGCCCCCCCCCCCCCCGTAACTTGTAAAAATAATGGAGTGATAAATGTAAAAATAATATATAATGTACATAACCATGCAAACTTCCCCCAAAATTGGTTTGAACGAGATCTAATAATTAGTTTATTTTTTAATACGTTATAAATCGTAAACTGCATTTCACCTTTCATTTAATCACCTCCAATACAATACTCTCTACTCTAGGAACTCTACGTGCGTGAGTCCGACTGGCACTTCGCCGAGTTTTTAACTAGTAATACCGCAACGCTTCTGAATATGCGACTTCGCTATATGAAGGGTCGTAAAAATTTCCAAACATAAGGCAAATTGTAAACAACCCCTTAGCTGACGCCATGAATAAATTCATGTACACCAAAACTTTGCGATTACATCTCATGAAACATCAAAAGCACGCCATGGCGTAGCCAGAAAACTAACCATAGCAGTAAGTAAGTAAGTAAAAGGAGGTCAGAAACATCTCCAGTCTGAAAAAAACAATGAAGGTTACTGTCAAAATCAGCAATACCCCAACTTACATTAAGCTCTGCGTCATTTTTACAAGCTTTTATATTAGCTTTACTTGTAACTATGTAAGAAAGTCTTGGAATCTTAATTTGACCCACTTCCCGGTCTCCGATTGAGCTGAAATTTTGCATGCACGTGTAAGTCGGATGACAATGCATGGTTATGTGTGTGACATCATTCTAAATCCAACATGGCGGCATTACCAAGATGGCGGATCAATTATTTTTAATGCGCCCCTACAATATGGGTATCAAATGAAAGGGCTTGCAAAGAACACCTCGATAAATAATGTGACGTCACTCTTAATCCAATATGGCGGACTTTCCCAAGATGGCGGACCAATTATTTATCAATATGAGTATCAAATGAAAGGGTTTGCTAAGCTTGGTTTTTTAGTCGGAAAATAAATTAAAAGTAAAAAACAATATTTTTTATACAAGCATCTATTAAATGCGCTAAAAAGAACAAAATAAACTTTTACATATAAAAGCTTGTCGTTAAAAAAAGTATTCTTTAAATTATCGGAGACTTAACACTTCAATAGCGCTATAAATAATTCCGTTACTTCACTTATTTCGTTAAATAAAACTACGACCTTATAGTGGGTCTGGCTCTCATTATTTTTATGAAAAAATCGCAGACTTTGTAGTAGGTCTAGCTCATTTTCTCATTTCTATAATAAAACTATCTAACACCACTTACTAAGCCTAAATCAATTCAAGAAGAAGCTATCGTTGACAATTGATACGTTGGACCGACAACTTCGGAGCCCCTTAGCGGCGATTTTGTCGTAAACTTTTTCTAAAACTTGTATTGTCGTGATCAGCTCGTCAAGGAGAACAATACTATCGAAAATTTGAAGTCGATTACCGCTCGCCAAACTGCCATATAAACTGTGCCATGTACTTTGTAAAATTCTATTTAAGTCAAACCGCAAACTCAGATAGGGCTTTTAAGGTATACGGAGACTATTTAGCAAGGGGTAATATCGCGGCGGAGTACAAATCAATTTGTTTGCTACACTAAAAAAACTCATATCCAAATAGATGTAAAGATTTAACTTCGATTGTGCAAGCGCATTAAGGTCGCTGTGCGGTGCGTCGGCGTCGATGACGTAATGGTGACAGACCTTTAGCAAATGACTATATAAATTACCTTATAATAAACTAGCTTCCGCCCGCGGCTTGCCCGTTTAGTACTAGTTTTTGTCAATCCTGGTCCCTTATGTCTAAGGTACCAAGATTCATGGTCTGTCGGTCGGTCACTGGTAAAATTTTCAAAATGCTAGAACAAACGATTTTTTGTTTCTTATGACGTGATATTTAACGAACTTGCATACTAACATTCAACCCTTATTTCACCCCCTAGCTGGTCGAAATTTCAAAAATGCTAGAACAAATGTTTAATGATTTCTTATCAAGTGCTTAAATATAAAGTTAATGGTTTTATCTTTTAAAATTAAGAAATCCCATACAAACTTTCAACTTCTATTTCAACCTCCTCATACCCTTTTTTTCGAAATAAAAAGTAGCCTATGTTCTGTCTCAGGGTCTAAAGAGTGTCTGTACCAAATTTCATCAAAATCGGTTGCGAGATTTAAGCGGGAAAGCGTAACAGACTGACAGACACAGTTACTTTCGCATTTATAATATTAGTTGGGATCATACGCTGGTTATTGTCGAGAAAATATATAGAACTAAAAAAAAACTGGTTAAGTGCGAGTCGGACTCGCGCAACGAAGTTTCCATACATACTCGTTCATATATATATGTAACAATAAGTACGTATAAAAGTGTAAGCAGTTAGGCAAAAAAGTACAACTACATTCACCAAAAAAAAATGTCTTTATATAGGCATACATAATACAATTTTTTGTAATCAGGTTAATCCTAGTTCAGGTGAGTTCACAGTTATATAATACGTGTATACATATAATGAAAGTAACTTTCATTAATTTTAGTTATAAGTTTACTGTATTATATATAACCTTCATGTTGATACCAGTTAAAATGTCAGAGGAGTAGTTGACTAAACGTCAATCGAGATAAAGTCAAAAGATTTAAAAAACTATATTATATTACAATACTTTTATTAATTTTAAAACAATATAAAAACATTAAGTGTCGTTTTATAAGTGTGTTTCTCACTTATATATTGGTACATAAAAAAAAAACATGTGCGTTGCTCTCATTTTCAGAGAAAATAAATAAATAAATTTTCTTGATTTAATTCCTCCAGAAACTGTTCTCCGAATTGTACATTTCCATCATCATCGATGTACGTCTCTCTGAGTGGATCAGTCAACGATATCCACACTTTTCTTGATTGATACCTTTTTTTTAAACTATTTTTTCACCTTGACAAAAGCAGTTGTTTTGATTAATTCTTTATGATAAAGCACAGACTGATATTCTTCCGGTATTGCATACACTTTTTCATCACATGTTGCTATCGAGGTTATACAACATATATTCGATTTTCCGTCACTTCCAGGTAAAATAGTAAAATCAAATCGCAATTTCTCCATCTTCAATATGTGCAAACAGTAGTGTCGTTTTATAAGTTAAGCTAAAAAAAATGTAATATTGACTATAGAAGTTATTAAATAAATATTATTTTTATACAGGCAGATTATATAATCTGCCTATATTACATAACCTGCTATTATATATATAACCTGTCTAATATGTCAGTTTTCCCAAGAATATAGGCAGATAATATAATCTGCCTATATCACATAACCTGCTATTATATAACCTGTCTAATATGTCAGTTTTCCCAAGAATATAGGCAGATAATATAATCTGTCTATATTATATAACCTGTCTAAAATGTCAGTTTTCTTAAGAATATAGGCAAATAATATAATTTGCCTTATATTATTTGCCTGTATTCATATATTATTTGCCTATACCTGCTATTATATAACCTGTCTAAAATGACAGTTTTCTCAAGAATATAGGCAGATAATATAATCTGCTTATATTACATAACCTGCTATTATATAACCTGTCTAAAATGACAGTTTTCTCAAGAATATAGGCAGATAATATAATCTGCTTATATTACATAACCTGCTATTATATGTTAACCTGTCTAAAATGACAGTTTTCCCAAGAATATAGGCAGATAATATAATCTGCCTACATTACATAACCTGCTATTATATAACCTGTCTAAAATGTCAGTTTTCCCAAGAATATAGGCAGATAATATAATCTGCCTATATTATATAACCTGTTATTATACAACCTGCCTAAAATGTCAGTTTTTCGCTATGGACACTAAATAAATTTCATTTACGGTTATGGGCATCCAATTTTTGTATGTAGACCCCGTCTCCCGATCACTTTTGGGAATTACCGGTCTAATCGTTTGGTTTGTTCTGAATCGCAGGATTTAAAGAATTGAGAGAAGTTATTTTGGGTGTGGCAAGGCACTATGTTGGATTTTAAAATGCTAACACATACCAATCTGTGAGTCATCCGACGACATTTGTTAGACAGACATTTTGTTAGGCAGATTATATTATATGTCTATATTCTTGAGAAAACTGTCATTTTAGACAGGTTATAATTTTCAAAATATTTTTAGAAGCTCAGCCACCGTTACTTGTAAAAATGTACATATTCTATATTCAGTTAAATATAACGCGTCGAAGCCTGTCGATCTTTGTTTTTAGATAGACTAATCTTCATTGATTTTATTGGATAATTAAAATAAAAAAAAACGGTATTATTGCAACTGCAACAGGTTCCACCGATCCAGCAAAATTCTAAAGGCGATATATGAAACAAAAGAGTTTGGTATCCTTTGAAACAAAACAGGTCTAGACAAATTCTTGAGTACTTTATTAATATCTCACAGCGCGGAATACTTAATCTCATAATTACTTATTCGCATTACCATAAAGAGAATATTCTATATAATCCGCAGCTACATGTATCCAGTGATTACCTTCAGCGTTAAGCTTCAGGCTTTGTAACTTCGCCTCCATCGCGTGCTGTATTACATTACCCCAGTTTAACGCTGTTAATGCAGAGATAGTGTACAGCGTATAAAATAGTCCATCTGCTTGCATTTAAATCATGATGCCTTGGTTCTGACATCGGTAATCCTTAGTTAATGGGGGTATATTGTTCTAGACAGTAATGTTTTATCATAGATGATGAACTTTCGTACTAAGCGACGATAACTACCACCTTGCATGTTCATACTTATCTTCTAAAGTTTCACTGGATTATTTGTGCATGAAACAGATCATACAAACAGTGCGAGACGGAAAGAGATAGTGTTAGACTACCCAAACAGAATCGGAACGGAAGGAAAAGCGTCTTCACTCACGCGCTATCGCCACACGACTAAATGAAATTACACCAATTGGCCAAATCTACCTCTTCTTTGTATATAACATCATAGAATGTAGACCATCATTTTTTATTATTTAAATTTATTTAAAGTAAGAACGATATAAAATGAAATGAGGTTTACAATTGGTGGACATATAATATATTATGTTCGTTTAAATTGTATACAATTTACATATACATGAAATTTTATATAAATATCGTTTTATGTATAGATTAAATAACATTACATAAGAATAAATAATTTCATTAAATATAATTGCATTTGATATTAAAAAGCAATTGTTATACCAATTGATGTCTATTGGAATTATTTATATCTAAAGTGCTACATTATGTTATTATGTATAATCATAGTTAATCATGGCGAATTGTTTTCATCGCAGTTATATATATATACAATATATTGATAACTCGACAAGGGGCTCACCTATCCAAACCAAATGTTTAGGTTATGTTCGGACTATTTAGTAGATTTCTTGAATGATAAAAATGCGGGAACGTTCGGACTATTTAGTAGATTTCTTGAATGATAAAAATGCTGGGATGTAATTTTTACGATATTTAATTTACTGAATGATTAAACATGCTTGGATGTGAACTTTGCGATATATAATTTTAATGATTCTATAATAAGTAATATTTTTGTTTTGTACCGGACATATACATATCAGATTTGTTTAATGCGATGACTCTTGTGACGGAAATATATATTTGTTAGTTGTTTTAATTTGTATCGGAGGTTGGGTTCAGACTGTGTCTGCAGCCGGCTTCCAACTGACGACTCTGTAATGATACACGAGAAAAAAAAATAGCCCTTGCTGGTTTTCTTGCTGGTCCTTTCCAGTGCAAGGTCTCCCGCCGTAGACTGTGAAACCAATGACGTAGCATCTTTGACATTCAAAAGTGATTGTAAAATCCTATTTTAAAGAATAAATTTTTGATTTGATTTGAAGATGGTTTATGTGAATTTGCACCAAATCAGTCGAGCGGTTCTTCATTTATCACATTTTTTCTAACAAAATTTTGTTAATGGGGTTTTTTTGTGCTGACAAATTGAAACTTTTTAAATTGACAGTACCAGCATGTTGTTATGTTTCATTTGTCATTTCAATTTGA